>JANIJF010000007.1:2476279-2488175 GCA_024520955.1 Erythroxylum bequaertii
GTAGGATGTGTTGGTTTGGGCGTAGACGAGGCTTGAGATCTGGTCTTGAGGGCTTGTGTTGTCTTTCAAGCAATTAATAAATGATTCATACACCGAACTGTCAGAGACAGCCCATGATCTAGAGCAGTAGAGACACAGAAGAATAAAAAAATGAATCAGCGTATGTTGTTGTGGTTTCATTTCTTTTGGTTTGCCCAAAAAACACAGAGTATGTTTTGTGAATTGTGTTACGCGAAGCGAGTACAAATAATATACGAACTATGAATCTATGATCATGGTGCCATTATCGAATGTGGAGAAAGCGCGGTGGAAGATTAGTACCAATTGGTCTAGAACCTCAAGCCCCGAATTTTCCAACTTGACGAGAAAAGTCTTGTGGAAGATATTGTTTGGGTTGTGTGGACGAGGCCTGCAAAGGCAGCCTAAAACGTTTGACTAGTGAAAACCTTCATCTCATTTGGTAAATAAACATTAAGGCTATCCTGGCGTGGTAGTTGCAGTGGATTTGTCGGAGGTTATTAACATTCTTTTCTTTTCTACTAGCGTTATGACTGAGGTTAATCTTCTGATGATAAGTATTCGAGGGTTGATTTATCGAACATAAGAGGTGCAAATTCAGTATATAGAAATTAATGTGCTGATAGCCTGACTACATTAGCTTTTTTATCAAGACTGGAGCTACATATTCTCCGAGAGCCTCCAATGATTATAAGGAATTTATTGCATCAATATATGAGCGGACCGCTTTGCCATAGAATTTTGCGTTAGTGGGGTGATATCGGTCAAGCGGTAGTTTCTTTTATTTATTTATTTTCCATTGTATCAAATGAAATTAGTAGACAATGGTTGACTTAAGAATACGACATCTACTAAAGTTGCAATTGCATGTTGCATCTACTAGACAACCATTAACGACAAAAGTCAACCAACTCACCCATTAGCCAACAAAAGTCAACCCACCCACCCATTACGCTTTCTTTGATTGACTTGGTCCTTATCGTGAGAATTAAATTGTAAACTCACTGTCCAAAAAGAGGATAATTCCGTAATCTTTTAAAAGAATCTCTTGTAATACAAAAGTGATTGTAGAGTTTATGAGATTACTGGATTTCTTAAATAGGCTTCATCTTTAACAGTAATTAAACATATTAATTTTCCCTTGAATCATTTTATTTTCTCTTCGACTTATCACTCATTATATCATCAACTTGACATCATCAACAAAGGTCAAACGAGAAAGGAAGAATGAAATAAGCCAATACTTATTGGAATTTTCACCTAACTTAAAATATATTAATGGATCTTTACATGTACTCTTGTACTAGAATAGTAGAGAAATTATCAATCACACGACCCAAACGAGTATGCCAAAGTATTGAATTTGTATTTCAACTTTCCTTTTAAACATATGCATCATTTGTAAACAAGACATATAATGAATTTTTCCTTTTTTCAATACACAACGCAATATGCTCCATATTAGAAAGTACTTCAACAGAAGGAGAACATACCTTCCTTAATCGTTGATAACATTCGAAATCAACAATCCATTTCTTAGAGCCAAAGATCGTGGTGACATATGTAAATGTATTCAATTTGAATAAGTAATTGACCAAGTCTTAATCTTGAAGCTTGTAGTTCTGGGAAAGTCGTTAGCTCCCATGTATTGTTCTTCTCAATTGCTTTAATTTCTTCATCTATTCTTTAATCCAACAATCTTTGCTAATTGCTTCCTCACATGTTAATGGATCACAATCTACAAAGAAAACATAATAGGTAACATCTTTATTATCATTATTAGGATCATCATCTTTGTCAATTTCATAATCTTGCAAATAAGTACGCAGATGACGTTTTTATTATGGATATCTACATGGTGATGTTGGAGGCGAAGTTGACTTCTCATATCTTTTTGTTGAAGTTAGCTCATCACTAGAAGCTTGTTCAATTCTTTGATCAAGCAGTTTCACTTCATTAATTACTATCACTGGTACTGATGATGATCCCTTTTCATTGTCTAACCAATCTCATACTCTATCTTCATCAAATGTAACATCTCGACTAATAATTATCTTTTGAGTGATTGGATTGTATAGCTTGTAACCCTTTTATTTCTTGACTATGACTAATAAAAATATATTTTTCTGTCTTGTCATCAAGTTTCTTTCTCAATTCTCTAGGTACATGTGCATGTGTAATACAATTGAACACCCTCAAGTGACTGAGGTTTAGTTTTCATCTGCTCCATGTTTCTTTTGGTGTTTTATTATGAACACTTTTAAGTAGACACTTGTTCAAAATATAAATAACTATGCCATAACTTTTACCTAAAAACTTTTACGCACCTTTATACAATGTAACATACTTATTACCATATCCATTATAGTTCTATTTTTCCTTTCTACTACTCGATTTTGTTGAAAAGTATATCTAGTTGTCAATTGATGTTTAATTCATTTTTTCCTCAAGAAATCATCACAAACAATGTACTATGTACCTCTATCAGTTCTTAAAACTTTAAAAACATGGCCATTTTGTTTTTCAATGTATTCCACAAAAATCTTGAGTTTCTCATATGCTTCAGATTTTTGCTTTAAGACATAAGCCCATGTCTTTCTACTAAAATCATTAATAGAGGTATTTTATTACCTCCAACTAAAGGAACATCCACATAGCACAAATCTAAATGCACTAGCTCAAGTGGACTCTTAACTCTCCACACACGTTCTTTAAGAAATGGATCTTGATGTTTCTTCCCACGATGCAAGCTTCACGTACCTAATCAGGAAGTTTAATGATAGGTAAGCTAGTAGCACATTTTTCTACTAAGAATTTGATGCTTACAAAGTTGAAGTGCCCAAGTTGCATGTGCTAAACTAAGTTTCATCGGAGATTACAATATTGCATCACAAGAAGGTATCATACATGACATTTATTGGAAATAAACAATTTCTTGACATCTTCATTTTTGCTATTAAGCCCGTCTCTACATCGCTAATTTTGCATCCTTGCTTGTTAAAATGCAAATCATAGCCTTTCTTTGCCAATTGTCCCACACTTAAAAGATTTTGACAAATACTTGGTGAATAAAATAAATGATAAATAAAATTCGGTAATCCATCCTTAAATTTTTTGGCAATCTTTCCTTTTTCCTGAACTTCAATTGTTGACCTCTTCATTTTTTCCACTTAGATGATTACTACAACCTTGTCTAACAACCATTGATAGTCATTGTTATTAATAATTATATAACTAATCACTGGCACATGTTTTGTACTATCATCTTTTTCAGCCACTTTAGCATAATTCTTTCAATCATTTTCTACTTTGGCATGACATTCTTTACTATAGTAACCATCTTTCTTACAATTTTGGCATTGAATATGTTACTTGCACTCGTACTGAAGATGCCTATGCTTTTTGCATTTATAGCACTACATAGTTATTTTATTTTGAAACAAGTTGCATCTTATTCTTTGGTTGGAATTGGCTTTAAAGTTCCTTCCTCCCTCATTTCTTGAAGTTTGACTTCTTTGGTTGTACTATGTTTTTCTTATAAACGTTGTGTTCTTTAAATTTTATTGAGCTTTTAATGCTTGATCAATTATGTTGCTTATTCTTTCATTCATTCACATTTCACGTGAATCTAATGATGCTTGAAGATCATTTAGTGTCATCATCTTAAGATCTTTTGACTCTTCAATGGCAGTCACCACATAATCGTATCAACTTGTTAAAGTATGCATGATTTTCTCCATGATTTCGTTCTTTGCAATTTTGCCACCATTTTCTTTCATCTCGTTTACCAACTTATTAATTCGTGAAAAATAATCATGAATACTTTTATCATAGGGTTGCTCCATTAACTCAAACTGCCTTTTTAGTCCTTGTAATCATGTTCATTCACTGGATTTGCACCTTCATATGTATTTATTCAAATCTTCCAATCCTCCTTTGCTATTTTGGCATGGAAATTTTTTTTCAAGAACTACCAACTCAATTGATTGACAAATTAGGAGCAAAGCTTTTTCGTTGAGTGAACAATCACGATCCACTTGTTGTCTTTTTGCAACTGATGTTGCTTCTTTTGTTTCATCAAAATCTTTTTCCAAGATTTCTCCATAACCACTACTTCTCAAACATAATTCCATCATATGTTTCGACATTGGAAAGTTATGTTTTCCATCAAATTGAAAATTGTTGATTGCACTTGCTGCACCTATGGAAGAATTTTTTTTGCCTGTATCGATTGTATTTGTTGTTGATTCTCTCCTCCCATATTTGACACCATCACGAACCCTTAGCTCTGAACACCAAATGTGGGGAAATTTCAAGCAATAATTTTCCAAAATAATTGTATGGAATGGAGTAAATACAAAACACTCAACAAAGAACTTTAATAATCTAAGAAACAACACTCTTATTAATCTTCGCTTTTGTTATAGTCTTTTACAACACAATCAACTTGTTAGAGTTGATTTATTTTCTAATTGTCAATTCTCTCTCTAGACACCTTTTTTGCTTGCACACACACACTTTTATAGAGGAAATCCAAAACTCTATATATAGTGTACAAAGGAGGTTAGCTGTTACAAAGGAGGTTAGTACATGAGCAAAAATTTTCTGGCTAATGACAACTCATATATACCAAGAATCCTAGCAAAATACAACTCCTATGCAACTAAGCATATGACTTAATTACTAACTATTTGACTTAGGCAAATGACAACTAATATACACTTAAGTGTATGTATTCAATTTGAATAAGTAATTGAACAAGTCTTAATCTTGAAGCTTGTAGAATTTTTTTTACCCTTTTAGCATTTTTGTTTTGATTGGTCAAACCAAGATTAATTCCTAAAAGATACTTGTGAAAAGAAGTTAATTGTATTAAATTAATGTTTTGATTTTATTGGCTCACTTACTTTGTTTAGAGAGTGCACACAAGACTTTCCTGCTTGTATGTTAGCCTGGTTTGAGGCCTTTTAACTTTTGAATTTCTTCATTAATTCAATTTAATTTTTTTTAAAAAGAAAAAACTTATAGACCCTTCAATGTACAATTCTTTGCACTAACTTGCAACTTAGCATTCCTTAAGGTTTAATTGTAATGAATAACTATACATGGAAGAGTAGGGAAATTAGGTATAACAATGAAATTGTAGCCTAAAATCTAAATAAACAATGAAACAGGGAAAGGAATACTGCCAATTAATGACTAACGATAAAAGAAGAAATGCAAATTGGATTTATTTACAATACATACATGTAAATACACATCATGTTGAGACAACAACTTGAATATCCATGCTTTTATATTTGTCTAAGTAGATTTTTCAATGTATAGTTGAAACAATAAATTAACTCTTTTATCAATTTGACCCTACTGAAGCCTGTTTCCAGCTTTCAGAACCACATTTTGGCTTCTACTCCGCCATCCAACTCTTCCCGGAGGTTTTAAGAGATGGGATGCTCTGTTCGTACCTAAAGAAATTGCCTGGATCCACTCTTGTCTTTACTTGCACCAATCTGTCAAAATTGCCTTTAAAGTACTTGATTCCCCAAATGCTAGCTTCTTCATAAGTTACATTATCAATCCCATTCACACCTAAATCTATATCCCTATAGTTGAGATACGAACTTCTTGGTGATTCCGACACATAAGGGGTCATATAGTCATAAAGCCTTCTAATTAGCTCCAAATTGCGTTCCCGTACTTCAACACTTCCATCTTTCCAGCTGACTGAGTATTGGATCTTGTAAATGTTGCCTGCTCTATGTGGAAAGGGGGTTTCTGTCTCTGAAATCTGAGCCATTTTGCCTCCATAAGGATTAAAGGTCAATACTGGCTTTTGTAGTTGGATCATTTTCTTCCACAACCCATCAAGACCCATCTTAGATATAGGCTCCTGCACATAATCTGATTTCTTCTTCAAGAACTTCTCTGTCTGAGAATGTCTCTCAAGCAAAACATCCAGAGATGTTCCTTTCGGATAATTAGACCAAAATAACACTGATTCAATCCAGCTCATTTCATAGCAGTCATTACGCGATAAACCCAATTCAGGAAACTGATCATCCATTAAAGCAGTTAGCTTCTCTGAGGTACCAAGAAACAAGCCATTGAATTTGGCTTTGATTGTTTCCTGACCCCCTTTAATGACAGGAATCAATACCACCCTTATGAACAGGTTTTCATCTATTTTTTCAGCAACAAATTGCCAACGGTAAACAATGTCCGAAGCTCCTTGTTCCAATGTTTTTTCAATCCTAAAAACAGTCACAATTTCTGGGACGAGAACCAGCTTAATTTTCCATGAAACGATGACTCCAAAACTAGCTCCTCCGCCACCTCTTATAGCCCAGAACAGATCCTCTCCCATCGCTTCTCGATCCAAAACTCTGCCACTTGCATCGACCACAACAGCATCCACAATATGATCAACAGACAAACCGTACTTTCTCATCAAGTTACCATATCCACCTCCACTTAGATGACCTCCAACACCCACGGTAGGACAAACACCAGCTGGATATCCATAAAGATTGCTCTTTTCAGCAATCTTGTAATAAACTTCTCCCAGTGTTGCTCCTGACTCGACCCAAGCGCTTTCATTTTCTATGTCTACCCTGATTGATCTGAAATTGAACATGTCAAGAAGGACAAATGACTTGCTTGATACATACGAAAGGCCATCATAGTCATGGCCGCCACTACGAATCCGGACTTCAAGGCCGTGAATTTTTGAGCAGATGATTGTAGCTTGAATGTGAGAGACGTGGGTGGGGGTCACAATGAACAGAGGTTTAGGGGTGGATGCGGATGCGAATATGAGGTTTCTAATGTAAGATTGCAGAACAGGTGGGTAAGAAGGGTTGTTGGGAAAGTATGTGACTTGAGAAATTGGTGTTGGGGATTCTGAGGAATGATTAGAAAGGCATTGAAGGAGGGTTTCTTGGATTGGATCTAAAGTTGCCATTGTAACACAGAAGAAGAAGATTGGAAGCAAAAAGAGAGGTGGGTAAATTAAAGACCCCATCTCATGGTTACGACAGCTAACTCCTTGTCGGAACAGAGGATCGGTTTGCTTGCCTGGTCAATCGATTAAATCAAAAGGCGATGCTTGTAATTGGTTTTTTCAAGTGTTTAAAGGTTTGTTATTGATTTGAAATGGTAGAGAAGTTCTAGGAGGGTTCCATTCTAGGGGTTTTCAGAGTGAAAAAGCAACAAATAAGTTACAGCTAGTTGGTTTCTTGTTGTTCAGTTCGAAGCTTCTTATGGAACGATAACACACCCTTGCCTTCAATGGCATTAAAGATTCGGGCCGTTTCGCATGTTATATGTCTGTTGACTATATTGTCAAATAACACGGTAAAGTTCGCAGGAAGCTGTGCAAATCTTTTTCCCCTCTCTCTTCTTCGTTTATCTTGTTCTAGGAGGATTCCATTCTCGGGGTTTTCAGAGTGAAAAAGCAACAGATAAGTTACAGCTAGTTGGTTTCTTGTTGTTCAGTTCGAAGCTTCTTATGGAACGATAACTCACCCTCGCCTTTAATGGCATTAAAGATTCGGGCCGTTTCGCATGTTATATGTCTTTTGACTATATTGTCAAACAACACGGTAAAGTTCGCAGGAAGCTTTGCAAATCTTTTTCCTCTCTCTCTTCTTCATTTATCGTTAATAAATACAGAAGATAATATGATTAAATGGGATCTTACTCTAAAATTAAGAAATTGACCAAAACTCAAATCTTACACCAACATTATGTGGTAATCAAGACATGCTAAATTTAGACAAGTAGACAAAAGAAGAGTACCACAACCCCTAGGCTTTTATGAGAGCAAGTACATTATCTTTATGGTGCTGGCTCAAACAACTTTCACAATTCCATGACACGTTCAATGAGCAACGCATCCTAAACAAATTAAGTACACATCTGTTTGATGTTCATGAGTTAGATGCGCATTGGAGTGAATATATTCAGATGATTTAGAGCATTATCTAATTAATGATTAAAGACTTTTTCATAATGTAATCTACAATTTGTCCATCATTGTAATCAGAAAAGGAACCTAGTCCAGGAAGCCAAGAATGGGAAAGCAGCAACCAGAAGCCTAAATAGCAATGGTGTGTCTCTGACACTACTAAGCTTATTTCTATTTTGAAACTTCTGTTTCCTCAGTAGCCCATCTTCATCACGAACTGGTGCTCCCTTGGGGACCTTACCATTCATTTTATCTAGCTCGTCCCATCCACCAAACCTGGTTTCCTCTTTGTTTCCCTTCGTGAATGAATCATGATCTGTTCCTACCCATGATTGGTAACTCCCCCTTCTGCTCTCACCCTTTGTTTCTTCTCTTTTTCTCTCTTTTCTTTTTGCTGTAACTGGTCTCTTCCTCACTTTAGTTCTACGTCTAGGTTTTGGTGAACTCATTGCACTTCCCCATACCTTATCAACCACAAGAGAAAGTGTCGTCTGCCCGAGGGGAACAGCTAACGCCATGAGAAAAGCATTCGGTCCTGTACCCAGCAGCAATGATATGGCAACAGCAGGTAGCATCCAGCCAAAAGCTTGAACAACCTGAATTGAATTGAAATAGTTGCATATACTACACCAATCAAGCTCAAGCTAACTATTATTCCAACCAAATTCAGATTTAATGGCTACAACAAATTACTTAATTCACATCTCTACAAGCAAATTCCAGTTCCTCGTAAACATCTCAACATCACAAGCATTCATAATATTTAGAAAAACCAATTACTTAAATTCACTATCCACATACTACAAATGTAAAAAAGGTGAAAGCTTTCCGGTGACGCAAATTCAACTTGTCTTTTTAATTCCCATACCTTGAGAACCCAAAACCCATCTGCTTCTTCTTCATCATCAAAGTCCAAAAAGTCACCACCACTGTCAGCAACGTCATCGGACCACCAGGTCCTCCGCTTCCGCTTCCGCGCCAAATCTTCATCTTCATCAACGTCGAAGTCGAATCTGGAGCGTCCACCCGACGTACTAAGAGCGGCGCTCTTGGAAGACCAACGAGGACTACCGGCGGCGAAGAGACGATTAGAATAAGATAAAGTGTTGTGGTTCAGTGAGGCTGTGGGAGTGGAAGATAAACGTACAAGAAGATGGAGGGAATGGGTATGGGTCCCCATTCCTTATCTTCATTTACCTTTTTATAGTTCCACTGAAACAATACCAGCAGGTTCTCCACCATCAGCTTCCACCAGCAAAGTAGTTTTGCCCACAGGAATTACAGTCTCGATGAAAAAGATTGAACTTGAAAGCAAGGGAATCAAGAAAGTTTCAGAATTCGTAACACAGTTAGGCTATGCAAGGCACAAGAATTTGATTCGAGTGTTGGGATTTTGCCACAACAAACTCGTAGGCTATTTGTTGTACGATTGTTCATCAAACGGAAATCTGGCAGAGAAGAACACTATGAAGAAGGATTGGACAGTCAAGTACAAGCTCATAGTAGGTATAGCTAGGGGACTTTGCTTCCTTCACCATGAATGTACCCCAGCAATTCCTCACGGAGATCTGAAGTCAAGCAGCATTCTGTTTGATGAAAATATGGAGGTCCATTTAGCTGAGTTTGGCTTCAAGTACCTGGCAGAAATGGCTAAAGCCTCATCTTCAGAAACGTTTTCAGTTAGAGAAGCAGGTAAAATTTTAACTCGTTTATGTTGTTTCATGTAGGTTGTGTAAGTCCTCACATAGTTCCAAGCCTTTCCGAAAAAGCCCAAGTTGTTCGATCAAAAAAGACGGATAAAAACTTCAGGCCGGTACCCTTAAGCATGCATTTTGTTAGTCCTACCAAGAAAGTTGTAGCTTGTCAGAGTAACGAAGTTCTGAAAGTTATTATTTTCCTGGAATCTTTCTGTACGAACAAGATCAGCAAACTTGATTTACTGTTTAGAAAGCAAATCATTTTGTGTAGTCTATTGACTCATCTTAAACCTTAAAAACTTTTGTTTTATATGCTTTGATCAGGTGAACTCAACACTTCCCTGAAAGAAGAGCTCTACGCAGACATATACAGCTTTGGAGAGATCATCCTGGAAGTCTTGACCAATGGCAGACTTACAAACGCAGGAGAGACCGTACAGAACAAGCCTCTGGAGGTAATCCTACGAGAGGTGTTTGCTGATAATGAAGTTAGCTCTACAAATTCAATCAAAGAGGAGATAAGATTAGTTGTTGAAGTTGCTGTCCGCTGCACTAGAAGTAGACCTTCTGAGCGACCATCAATGGAGGAGACAGTCAAGCTATTGTCCTGGTCAAAGTCACAGAGAAACCAAACAGAACTGATGAAGCCAAATCAGTATACATAGAATTACCATTACTGTTGGATTTAACAAGTAGCTAGATCATGTGAGTGCTTGTGAGTTTTTGATTTTGTTGTTTGTTAATAGCCAGGATCTATATAAGTTTGTGTACTGTCAAAAAAAGTTATCAGATCAATTCTAAATAGCACATAACAGCATCTATGCAACTTGTTACGATCTAAAAGTAGCATTATGTGCGAGATTACTCGAGGCTCATGATACTTAATTGGTAAACCATTTCATAATTTTTCATACTCAATGCAGTCTTTAGAAAGCTATGCGAACTACTAAAATAGGATGAAAATGGGATTAAAAGACCGGCTGAGGGGGTATGAAATCACACGAGGCGAAATGCTCAAAGCCGGAGGAGTATAATCGGCTATTGAGGGAGGTGAAATGCTCAATGCCGAAGGACTATGATCAGCTATCGAAGGTCAAACAGTTAAAAAGACTTCAAGTGCAGCAATAGCACTGCCAATGGATGAGTACCAGAACTGGGGAAGATGATTTGCTTTAGATAACCAAATTTACCAAACCCAGAAAATTCATTGTAGCTCACTCCAAAACCAGCTTTTCTAAGGAAGTGAAATTCAATCTTTCGATAGGTTCATTACATGTATAAAACCTTTGTGTGGTTAATGTAGTTTGATATCTTTCTGTTGAATGAGATCTCAATTCTTGCAACAGTTTCATTAAGCCTTTTCGATTTGTATACTGAAGAGTGTCTAAATTCTCAATGTTCCTTGGATTCTGAAAACCAGACAAGAAAAACTACAGTTTTTTTGTTTTCAAAGTTGAAATTTTTATTGGAACGCCATTGCTGTCTAGCATTACAGATTATTTAGCTGTCGTGCTTGATCGTGACCAAAAAGATTCCATCTTTCAATTAGAACTTTGAATTTCAGGTAATCCCATATCAACGGAACCACCGGAGGCACAAACTGTAATTTCACCTTCAGAGACATTTTCACAAGCAGCTAGACTTCAAACTTCGCAGCTTAAAACCCACCGCCTCCACGACCCCACCAAAGCTATCAAACCTCCCACTCACCACATCAACATCAACCCCCAAGCTCTGAGCTCCGGCCGCCGTTACCGGCCCATGCGCCGCCGCCACCAACCTCGGCCACACCCTCCTCACGGTCTCCCAATCCCACCCAAGTTCCACCAAACTCTTCAGCAACCCCTCTACTTCCCCAATACTCGTAAAGACCACCGCATCCAAGCCCTTCTCTCTCCTCTCCACCATAGTCCTCGCGCATGTGGGCCCCGACCACCGCGTCTCATACGCGTCGACGCGAACCGGAACCCATCCGGATTCCTCCAATTCCCGGATAAAACCCGGAACTACCGGAGGCTCAGTTAGACCCACCACTCTCGGAACCGGACACAGCACTCTCCGACCAAACCCTTCTCCCAAACAACGTACCATGTCGGTGGGAGTCGCTGTCGGAGGCACCAAGACTCGAACCTTTTCACTATCACCACAAAACCGACGCAAAAACTCCTCATTTATCAGCTCCGCATCTTTTCCCAGTGCGGCGACTATGAACTTC
>JANIJF010000007.1:2531038-2544578 GCA_024520955.1 Erythroxylum bequaertii
AGCATGCAGCTCTTATTGTACTGTCACCGGAAACGGTGGCGGCAGCGCCGGAGACGGGTTGCAAAATTCGAGGGTTAAGGTTTTCGACCGTCATCTCAAGCGAAAACAAGTAAAACCTACCTTTCTTTTCCTAATATTCTCAGTGGGTAATGCAAAGTTGCTTTCTTTTTCTTTTTTTTTAGAATAATATTTTTGGGTTTGGTTGAATAACTCTCAAGAGAATTTATTTGTACTTTTGTGTGTGAGGATGTTGGCATTGGCATTGTGAGTTTTGGCGTGACTGTTCTAAGCTTTTGGTGGCAGCGTGATAGAGCAGCGTGGTTGATGAATTCCAAGGATCCGTTGATGGATGCCGTTGCTGAGAACTTGTTGGACCGGTTGGAGGTAGATATCTTCTCTTTTGTCTAAAACTTATATAAAGTTTTCATTTTGCCCTTGATGTGGAGGCTTCTTGGCTCCTGCAAGTTGAAAAAGTTTCCTGTTTATAGAACTTATTATTAATTTCATACGACTGTAAAGAGAGATGGTGGAAGCTGCTAAAAATAGGCTTCTCTAATCTTTTTTTTTTCTTTTTGCGTTTCCTTCTGAGAGAATCTGATTTGACATTTAGCATTCTGCAATTCACTGAGGTTTAATTGGAAATTGAGGACTTTTAACCGACGTTTTCAAGTTTGAATTATGTCAAAATTACATGCCTGAAAAGGAATAAGATTGTTCAAGTATCCGGGTTACTCAAAAGTTTTTGACTTCATGTTCTCAATTTGGGGTGTTCTTGCCTTCTGTAGGATTGTAAGAAAGCATTTCCCACAACATTATGCTTGGGAGGTTCTTTAGAAGCCATCCAGCGGTTATTATGCGGTCGAGGTTAGAGTTTAGTCTGATGCAGTTTTTTGTGATTAAATATGTTGAGTTAATCTGAAGTTGTCTTATGAATCTTCTTATCGTTCTTTAGTTCCTTTTTGAAAATTGACAACTTATCTACTAAGTAGGTATATTCTGAATTGATTGCAGTTTTGTCATTAAGCTTTTCAAAATTGATGTGCACGAATTAGTGACATAATCAGTAAACATTTGATTCTAGTGAAAATTTGAATCAGTAGGAGTTAAAAACTGAACAAAACTGTTATATGAAGATTTGAGCGACTTTAACTCTCTGTCCTCTTAGCAGTGTTGTAGAAGGTGATGGCCTTACTGGACCAGGAGCTAAAAGAAAGTTGGTATTAGGCGCAGTACCTCTTGAACTAAGAATGAGTCATCTTTATTGAGGTGTTTGATTCTGGTGTTTGGATATTGCCTCGTGTGATATTGAAGATGCTAGAGGGGAGTGACTCAATCAATGCTTTTCTTTTCCTCGGTTCAAAGGCAGCTCAATGCTAATTAAACATGAAAAGCTATATTTATTGAATAAAAAGAGAAAGCCGTATTCTTTTGGAGATTATGTGGATTGTTTGTTAGAATTAGATCTTCGTCTGCCGTCAACCACTAGTGCTATTTAACAAAGTAGAAACAAGGTCTTGCTCAATATCTGTGTTGATATCTTTCTTTGCAACATTTCTTTAACATATGTTCACTCTCTCAAATGTGTGTGTGTGTGTGTGTGTGTGTGTGTGTGTCTATATATATATCATTTAACAGAGAAGATTGACCTTTTCAGCTGTCCATTGTCTGGAGCTAATGGTATATAACATCATTCTCAGGATCCATTGAGAAGCTTATAATGATGGACATGTCATGTGACATGATTAACAAATGTAGACATGCTCATCAAAATATGGTCAACAGGGTGGAGACATCCTTTGTGGTTGGTGATGAAGAGTTCCTGCCTGTAAAAGAAAGGTTTGCCTACTTTTCATTTAATTCTTATGAGGTTTAGTTGCTATGTATTTTTGGTCTAAGTTGCTGAGTTTGTATATATGCATTTGAAGTTCTCTAGATCTAGTAATTAGTTGCCTGGGACTCCATTGGACAAATGATTTACCAGGGGCCATGATACAGGTATCCACTTCTTTGAGCATCTGAATCAAATATGATAGTATATGTGACAGAATTTGGTGAACTGTATGAAAGAAATATATGATCTAGGAATAGCCAATTAAACTAATAATTTTAAACTTCTTATTTTCTGTCTCGTTCTGACCCTATTATTTAAATGACACACTTGTTCTTCTTCTGAACTAATGGCAGTGTAAACTAGCACTGAAGCCAGATGGGCTATTTCTAGCGGCCATTCTTGGGGGAGAAACCTTAAAGTTGTTTATTTTTATTGCCTTTTCGTTTCAGTTTTCTTTCTTTTTTCTCCTTTTATTCCTTATTTCAAGTTCTATTGTGCTATGGTATAAACACATTTATTAATGTCGTTGCTTTCTAATTGTAATTAGGGAGCTGAGAATAGCATGCACTTTGGCTCAACTAGAGCGTGAAGGGGGAATTAGTCCTTGTATCTCACCTATGGCACAAGTATGCTTGCATGGAATTGCCATAATTTTATTTCTTGAGAATATATGCCCGTATATGATCACCTGGGATATTGCTTCACTTAAGTTCAGAAGATTTGGCTCAAAGTAGACCATAATGAACCAAAAATTATTTTATTTTTCAGGTCCGTGATGCAGGCAATCTTTTGACCAGGGCAGGTTTCACACTTCCTGCTGTGGATGTTGACGAATATGTAGTTAGGTACAAAAATGGTGAGAAGACTTATCTTGCAAATATTAAATGTTGCTTTGGTCACTGAGGCTCTTAAGATGATCCATGCCAAATGAGGCTGTCTGTTTCCGTGTATGATTTGAGTAGATGTTTGTTATCCATAAAATTTTTGGAGTAAAGGAGTGATTAATATCTGAATATAAAATGAGGCATTTTATGTTAATTGAATTGATCATTTATCATCAGCCTCTACATGAAGTCTTAAAACTGTTTTAAAAAAATTTTCACACCAATGTTCTTGTAATTGCCACTTTACTCAATGGTTCTTCCACTGTTCTGATTGGCAGGTAAGTGGTTGCTTATACTACTTTCACTTTGCTGGCTTTTGTTTCTGCTTGTCACTTTGTAAGTCATTTTTTGTTCTCAGTTGGTGTTGATGTTTGTATTCTGTTCTGTTTCATACTCTTTTGGAGTCCTTACTAACTGGCAAGCTACGAAGATATCGCTTCTAGCCCCCAAAGTAAGGGGGAGTACGGATGGCAATTTTTGTTCTCCAAGTCCGAGCTCGGCCTGAAGCATTGTATTATCAAGTTAAATGATGTTTTCAAAATTTAAATTAAAAATTCATTATTATACCACTCTGGTGCCTAGAATGGTTACATTGTGCATACATATTTTGAAGCAGATATGTTGACGAACTTTGTCATTAAGCTAGTTTTTTTAATTAGCTACTGCTGAAAGTTTTGGTGGTTAAGATAGTATCTTTTTGTATTATAGTCTTAAAATGGTTGATCAACTAACAATTATTTTCTTTAGGTCCTCTCTCTTGGTCAATGTTCTCTCAAGTCTCAACCTCTAAACTCATGATATGGTTTCTTGACTGATCTTTTTTTACATGTTTTTCTCTCCTCTTTGACTGTCTTTTAGCCCTGGAACTGATAGAGCATTTACGTGCAATGGGTGAAAGTAATGCTCTTCTGCAAAGGAACACTGTATGACTTCTGATGGTTAAAGATTTTAGTTTTACAATTCAATCTTATGCAAAGTTGCATTTTGCTGTTTAATCGATTCTACTTATTATGAATGAAATCAGATACTAAAGAGAGAGACAGCCCTTGCAACAGCAGCAATCTATGATTCAATGTTTGCTGCAGAAGATGGAACCATCCCTGCAACATTTCAGGTGAGCTTTCCGGAAAGCTAAAAAGTTATGTATGTTTGATGAGTAGACACCTATTTGTGCGGGAAAATTTTTTTCATTTATTTGACAGAACAACTTCTGTATCTGAGTAACTTATATGCAGGTTATTTACATGACGGGTTGGAGAGAGCATCCCTCACAACAGAAGGCCAAAAGAAGGGGATCTGCCACCGTATCCTTTGAGGACATCCAAGAGCAATTTGGTGCTGCCAATTGACTTTCAACTCACTATCCTTCGATACCATCCTGTACCATTTTGGAAAATAAAGTCAACCCTGCAGGCGATGGGAGGACAGATCCTTTTGGATTGGAGATGGCTGAGAGCAAAGGTGTTATGTGTTTAGTATTGAACAAGCAGTTTCTTATATTGCTTGCATTACTTTTAAAAGGGGTGTTAAAATATTTAACTTTTTATAAAAAACTAACCAAAATTTTTATATATGGCAGATGATAATCTCAGTAAATTTGCGACCTACTTCCCGTTCGAATATCCTCACTCCCTTGGCTTGGTTTTTTGAGTAAACGAGAATTGCAATTTCTCTCTTTCCAGCATGACCACTACGGTTAGAACGATGAATAAGGTTTCTGGATTGTTTGTATTTTTATAATGTATTGTCCAACAGGAATATAGAGAGGACAAATGAAGTTCTGAAAAAGCGCAGCTGAGTACAAGTCACAAAATTAGTTCAAGATCGCCTAAAAAATTATAATCAACATATCATTTTACAATAAATTCAAATCCTTCATATCATAGAATAGCATATGATGTTCTTTTAATATATCTTATGATCTTTTTTACACCCCACCAGTGTTCTTGACTAGAATTCGCCATGTAATGACTAACCATTTCCACTGTATTTGCAATGTTTGATCTTGTGTGAATCATAACAAACATTAAACTTCTCACAACTGATGTGTATGGCACTTGGGAAATCTTTGTTCTCTTTGTTTCACTATTAGGCTTTTACTTAAGGATAACTTTGAAACTAGCAAGAAGAGGAGTGGAGATTGACTTATAATCTTGCATATTGAAGCATCGCAAGATTTTCTTCATGAGTAATTCTTTTAAGAAAGTCAAATCTTCTTGTTATTTTTGTCTAAATTTGCATATCTTGTTTACTAGCCTTAAATTCTTCATTTCAAACTCCCTAGTTAATTGAGCATTTAAATATTAAATACGATCTTTGTTGGGACTTGTAACAAAAATGTCATCAACATACAACAATAATAAAATGAAATCATTATTACCAAACCTTTTGAAATTTGCACAAGGGTCTGTACTAAATTTGATGAGTCTGTGGCTTAATATGAAAGAATCAAATGTTTTGTACCAACATCTTAGACTCCTATTTTAAACCATACAAAGATTTGCTTAACCACAAACCAAGTTCTATTTCCTTGATTCTTCAAAACTTTCTGGTTGATGTATGTAAATTTTGTCTTCAAGATCTTCATGAAGAAACTCAGTATTTACATCTAACTTCTTTAAATGTAGATCAAATGTAACATACACAGCTAGGACAATTCGAATTGTATTATGACAAACTACAAATGATTTTTTTAGTAAAGTCAATACCTTCTTTTTGAACATATCCTTTTATCACTAATCTTGCGTGATACCGCTCTACTTGATCATCATTGTTGCGTTTGATTGTGTACATTCATTTGTTGCCAATGAGCTTTCTCCCTTGTGAAAGTGACACAAACTTCCATGTCTTATCCTTATGAAGAGCTTCTATTTCTTCTTAAATTACCGTCATCCAAAGTGATGCATTTGATCTATCTATTGCTTATAAGAATGTTAATGGTTCTCCATCTTCTGTTAAGAGATAATATGCAACATTGCCCTCCATAATATAATCGGACTGCTAGGTTTGGGTTTTCCTTTCACAGGTTGACCTCCATAATTTTGTATTTTCAGATTCAATAGCTTTTGCTCCTCGTGATCTGATAGAACTTCAGTAGAATCTTCTTGATCAATCTTCCTTTCTTTCTAAATCATTACATCCTTAGAATTTTCTTCAAATATGCTTCTTTGATCTTTCTCATGCAGTTTATTTTCTACAAATATGACATCTCGTCAGCTCATGGGCAGTGGGATCTCACAGTTGATACCCCTTGACTTCATCAGTATACACTATAAATCTACATTTTCTGGATTTTGGATCTAGTTTCGTAATCTCATGGGTATTTAATGTAACTTCGCAAGTTCACGGGTCTCAAGCAGTATAGTATAATATCGTCCTACAGGGAGTAATTGCATAAGTACTAGGCTTGGATTGCTCAATTAATTGGACTAAGCAGTAGTGTAAGAATGGGGAATTAAATTAAGATATTTAACTATTAAAAATAATAAAACCAATGCTAAACAAAGATGCGAATAGGCCCCAAACCTTGAAATTGACCAACTAGCTCTTCTAATGCCTTTCCTTCTCTTCCCGTTTAGCTTTGCTTGATTCACTAACTAGAAACACCACAAAAACATATCTCAATCCCAATTCCAACCTTATAATTCCAGCTCTTTATCTGCAAAGCAATAAAAGATGAAGATGAGAAGAAAAACAACTAACTTTTTCCTTGATTTCCACTTAGGATTAACTTGATTCCTTATGCAAATTGATATCATTAAGAAGATAGAATGGAGAGGAATGGAGAAGAGAAAAATCTGAAGTTAAAACCCCCAAAATACTATTCCTCTCTCCTCTCTTCTACTCCCATTTCATGAAAATTTTAGACTTGCACACATGCTTCAATCCTATTGGACTATATGCTTCAATCCTATTGGACCATGTGTTAACTTTAGGCAAATTTCACATTTGATCCTTCTTTTTCCTTTAATTCCCACATTGGCATATATTATCATCAATTGATTTTATCCTAGTCCATATTTCACATATAAGTATTTGTGTCCATACCGAAATGAACAAATTACCAATTTACCCCTGTCTTTTTAAATTAATTACCATTATATCCCTTACTATGCGTAGATGCATTTAATTCTTTATGCTCTCTTCTTAATACACCCTACACATACTATAATGCTTCTAAGGAATACGTTGGGGCCTTACAGTTACCAATCTTATAAGGAATAGTAAACATATCTAGATCCCCACTTAGAGGTAGTTTCTTCTTAAATACTATAGAAATATTCTCACCAATCATGACCTTCACATTACCTCCCAACTTTCTCTTATTGGTACATAATTCCTTAAGGAATTTTGTATACCTTGCCACTTGCTTGATTATATTTAGTAAAGAAATATTTACTTTTACCTATCAAAAAATATCGAATATCTTCTTATCCTTTTCCTCCTTGTTTGAATTCTCCAACCTGTTAGGAAAAGGTGGAGGGTTAGTATTACCCATATTGGGACATTTAGAATTTACCTTTGTACTAGCTGAGGGATTTCTTTCTTCTGCGGACTCCTTCTCAATTTCTTCTTCACTGGCCATCCTTTATGGAGTCCTCTTAGGATCCTCAATCATCTTACCATCCTTAAAGTGACCACACTGATATTCTTTACGGTCCTAAATGGTTGATAGTCACTGTCGTCTAGCTTATCTGGTTCTCCAAATTCTGAATGTTAGACTTTGCCACTTAAAATTGAGATCTCATCTCTTACTAAAACTGTTTTAAATCTTACTGTAATTGAAAAGTGTTATTTTCAAAAGACTTAACCATATATTTTAATGATGTATTTAAGGTAGAGGAGGAGGCTTATGGTTTAGGTTGAAATTGTTGTTCACCTTATAGCTTATGTGAGAAGTAGTTTTACTACCTATTCCCTACATAACTTAGGTCTGGGTGGTCTCTCCAATTTGGGTTATAAGTTTAGGAATATAGGTGTTATTGTTAGGAAAAATTTTCTCCTATAACATTATCATACTCCATATTTCCCTCTTACAGAGTTGCACAACCATCTGTCTAATAGTTTGCATTTGCATATACCCTATAATCTTTCACTTGTACTTACCCTATAATAATATGTCTAAAAAAGGATGTTAGTTCATCTAAATCATATTTTATAGTTGAATTTTTAACGTCATTTAGTTTATAAACGTTATTATGAATACCAAATCTTTTGGTGTTTACTACCATATGTTTAATTAAGGTCGTTGCCCCCTCAAGAGTCTTCTCACCTAATGGTCTACCACTTGCTACATCTACTAAACTCATATCCATAGGTAATAAGCCTTCATAGAAGTATTGGATAAGGTTACTCCTTTGTGACTAGAAGGTCACGGGTTCTAGTCATAAAAATAGCCTCTTTGTAAAATACAAAGGGAAAGTTACGTACAATTGATGACCCTCCCCTGACTCTCATAAAATAGGGAGCCTTGTTGATTAGGGTAGCCTTTTTTTTTATAAGTATTGGATACGGATTTGCCTCATGATATTATGATAGGGGCAGCTGGCACTAACTTCTTGAAGCGTTCCTATTACTTGGAAAAGGATTCTGCTTGGTGTTGCTTTATCCCACAAATTCCCTACCTTATACTAGTTGTCTTTAATGTTGGAAAGTACATCTCCAAAAACAACCTTTTCATTTTCATCCATACGATAACACTCCCAATAAAAAATTAAAAAATCAATCTTTTGTCACATCTTTAGTGAAAGTGGAAAAGCTCTTAACATGATTTACTCTTCTGTCACCCCTGGAGGTTTCATACTAAGACAAACCACATCAAACTCCTTGAGATGCTTATGAGCATCCTCATCTATAAGACCATGAAAATTGAAAAAAAAAAGTTTAAATCTAAACTTTAGCTCAAAAGTAATATGTTAAGCAAATTTTGGAAAAGTAATGCATAAAGGCCTTTGAGTCAAGTCTAGGGCAGCCAACTCTTTTAGAGTTCTTAGATTGGTCATAGCTTCTTCCAAATCGATTATTTGCTCTATTCATGGAGTTGTTATGTTTTCCTTATACAACCTTTTTAATGTCCTTTCAATATCAGGATCAAATTGTACAGGGTCATGAAAAGGAGAGCCAGTCATTATCTTATATAAACACTAACAAACATAAAAAGATCAAGAAACAATTGTAAAACTAATTATATGTGTGTGTGTGTGTGTGCACACAAAACACCAATTAACATAAAAAATAAAAGCTAAATCAACACAACTAACTTTGTAGTAATGGTGAGAAAGGATCATATCCATAGAGAGTATGTGTTTAACTTTTATGATGAATACACCAATGTTTTAGATTGGGGGTCTTGGTTAAATTCAATTAGAAAAATAAAATAAAACTAAAATAATAAAGACAAATCAAATCAAACAATACAAAATTGATAGAATTAATTGGTGGATTTCAAATCCACTTCACGTTTCAAGCTTGACTTTTATATGAATGTTCATAATCAATCAGCTTGTTGTTCTTGTTCCTCTCTTTGAAACTATTAATTGTAGATTAATAACAAGCTCTATTAATTCTAGTTTTCCCTTACGTTGTATCTAATTAAAATAAGCTCTTTAATTAGGTCTAGCTGTCAGACAACCTAAAATAAGCTATCTAAATTTAATATGGCAACTGCATTATAGAATAAGAAAATAGGTTAATCTAAGCAACAACCACATATGCTCCGGTCATTTAACCTATACTATGTTATCCCTAATGATGCTCGACCACTAGTTTACCATAAGTGAATCAGATGTACAATGATTTTATACTGCAATCTAGATTCCAGTAATGAATCTAGACATGAATAATCTAGTAGGCCTAAATAAATTGTTCATAAATAAATCCACAAAATTAAACACAAAATAATATATTCAATCCTAAACAGAGTTAAGAACAATATCACCAGATTAATCAATGCCTGAACATGTTTGTCAGCCTTAATATCCCCTTAAACTAGAGTTTAGCTCCTTGTAACTCCCAAAAGGAAAGGGAATTTACCTCTTTTTAAGTCTCTAATCTCTTCATACCCTTTATCCTCTTAAATGCCCTCTTATAGTGCAAAATTAGGATTATATAGTTATATATGGTCAGCTACATAGGCGTGTAAGTGACGGTGTATGTTAATTTGGTAAAAATTGCAGAGTTACATAGTCTTAGATAGATTCATAACCAATATACACATACGTATAAGTCACCTCCATGACCTTATAAGTCCACACATGGGTGTTTAAATATCAAGGTTTCTTAAGACAATATCTTCGAGTTCATACATGTTTCTAGTGAGTTACAAGTTCCAATACATAGCCGTGTAAGTCATAGTAACTCTAAATCTTACATTCTTTATCCTGTCTTCACCACCCTAATTCATCTCCTTCTTGCTCCATGAAGCCAAATAAGATCGAATATCAATAGACAGACACCAAGGATGTGGATTTACCTCATTTTGTTTCTTATTTCTCCAACTTGTACCTAAATCAAAATATGAACCAAAATAAGTATCTTCAGTGCAACATAACATTAATCACTAAGCATTAGCGAGTAAATATATAAAAAATAAAGCACTTATCAAGTTATATCTCTAGCAAATTTAATCCTCATTGCTCATATTGTAATCTAATTATACATATCATCTACTGATCTTAATGTAAAAAAATTGAAATTAAATTAAAATGTTAAAGAGCTCCAAGTCAACATAATAAAACCATGAATCATTCTCAAGAAAACTAGAATATATCATTAAATAAAAACATCAATTATAAACATCAAGTTATAAGGTCCCACTAACCTAAATCTATATGCCAATTAGTTCACGATAAAACAAAAAAGCCATAACAAACAAGAAAAAGATAAAAGAAAGCATTCTCATGGCTCTTAAAATTTTAAAGTCCTTGATGAATCTTGATGGATTCTTTATTTCTTTTCCAAAGCTTGCTCTTCTCTTAATCTCCACTATTTTAAGTTGGCTCCTAATTAATTTTTTTAGCTCCAAAAGTCTCCTCTCCAGTTTTTTCTCCACGTTTATATTTAAAACATGAAACCTTAGATTTTTTTTGGCTAAAAATACTCAAATATAATATTGTATTAGGCTCCTATATAACTTAAACAATCATTATCTAACCTTCATATAATAAATCACCACTAGTATAGGTCAAAATATGGGACTGTATTTCTACCATATTGACGAACATAGGTGAATACGATAGGATTTCATAGTTGCTGAAGAAGCAGAATGCTCCGACTTAAACATAAGTAGAAGACAAGGGTGTGTTAGTATTATGTTAATTAGTAGAGAATTCCAAAACATAATGTAGTAGGTTTGAACAAAGGGAGCAACACATTACCATATTGGTATTGTGTTTTGAGTCCTTCACTTAAAATCTGCTAAAATTTCTCCAAATTAACTCAATTATTCTCCAAATTAATTCCTTTTCAATGAAGGGTTAAAATGAAACATGAAATAAGTACCAAATTCTATAAAAACATCAAAATACAATTATACTACTATCAAAATTCGTGTTAAAATATAGTCTATGTAGTATATATCATGGTTAAAATTCTACACTTAGTCAAAAAAAATAAAACATTACGATTTATTAATCTATAAGAAAACAATAAGATTTATTCTACAGTTTAATTGATAAAGAGTATCACTTATTCTTGTATATTCATCTTTATGATTGTGTCAGTTAATTATAAGAAAGGATTAATAGTTTATTAATTGTTAGAATCTGTTATTGTATTAGATACTAAATTTGTAATTTTTAATCACTCTAATTTATGAAGTGAATAAGGTTTAATAAATTATTACACTTATATTCTTAATCTTATGAAGGATAATTTACTGAATTGAATACAATTGCATGTATTATGTTATTTTATTTCATCTAACTTTTTAGTTCTTAAAACTATTACTCAATTAAATCTTAGGTTCATGTCTTAGGGCTATTTAGTGGTTACGATTAACTTAAGGAGAGACAATAATTAATTTTGAAAGTTAATATTCAATGCATTAATTACTAATTGTATTTTATAGAATTCAAATAATTTTATTAATAAGAAGAACCTTACATAATGAATAAGCAATCCAAACATAAAAAGTACTATTGAGACAAACACAGCAACCTAAGGTAACATCTATACATCCTAATAAATTTAAATTGAAGTTAGAACCTAAGCAAGACTCCATAGAGTGAGTTAAACTACCAGCCTTAGTTGGGAATCCTTTTTGAACCTGTTAGATGTGTTTGGTGTTCATGTGTTTGGTTTTCATGCAAACTTCATTAGTTGGATTAGTCAATGCTTAACAATTGCCTTATTTAGTGAACTAATCAATGGAGAACCAACAAACCTAATCAAGGGGAGAGAGGTTTAAGGCAAGTGATCTAATTTCACTATTCCTCTTTATTTTATGCGTGGAAGCTCTTTTAAGATTAATGAAGCATAATATAATGTATGATGAGAGTTTTAAATACCATTCTAAATGTAGGAAGTTAGAGCTCTTTAAATTATTTTTTATAGATGACAATATCTTATTATCTAGAGCTCATGACATGTACATGAGCATTTTAATATCTTCTCTCCATACATTTAAGGGATTATTTTGTTTGGATTTAAATCTTAGGAAAAGTCATCTAGTTGATTTAGTTAGTGCTCATCATCCTATTAGATGGCTCTCCTCAATCATCATCCTATTAGATGGCTTCTATTCTTTTAATTAAAAATTCTTCTAACAATAAATTATATGACCCATATTTTTGTATTATTTAATAACTTAAAAGTAATATATATTTATGCTTTTTTTTTGGTTGTCAATGTTGAGTGACAGTGAATACATTTTCGATATGTAAACACCTTTCCTTTTTATTTGAGGGGTTTGTGCCTCTTATGTGGCGTTTCTACATCGATATATCAGGAGATGAAGGTTACTTCATACTTTCACAGAGCAATGAGAATGTTAAGAATGTTGTGCTGCATTTAAATACACATAAATCTACTGGCGATAATATTCATTCCAACAATAAATATCATCTTTAGCAGTTAGTTTTTTCTTTTAAATCGCACTATATTTGACTGTAAGAAGTGAGAAATCTTATTTAAAATAATTTTCGCCTTATGGACGTGCAGAGAAACAACAGATCCAGTAATCTCACTTGTTATTTCAGTGTAGTTTCAGTTGATTTAACTTTATTTATATAGAATCTCTAGCTTTGCAATAAGTGACCATCTTTGTGAGTTAGATTCTTCAATGTTGTATATCTTTTTTGTATTTTCTTTTTTCTTCTTCTTTACAAAAAATTTTATTAGCTCAATGTTTATGATTAGCAATTTTGATGATAACTGTATAATATTTCAAAATTCAAATTAGATTCATTTACTTATATAGACAATGATATATTTCTTAAAAGTAAATAAAATAATGGAATAATTGCTTTCTTTCTTACAGGAGCCTTCTTTATAAACTTACCTTTTTAGTAATGGTTCTATGACATCCGGAAGGATCTTACTAATTTGAATAATTAGCTTCAAAAGCCTTAATAGAACGCGTATCTTAACGTGTCGAAGATTTCAGTAAAGACAATATCGAAGATTAAGCAATAACTAGTTTAAGAAAATGTCCACTTAAGGAAGACCCATTGTATTTGGGATAAATACGAGACTTGCAAAATATCTTAGAACATTAATATTCTTGAAAGTTATATCAAACTCTTTGTGTTTTAGAAAGTGATATCACTCTATTAAGAGAGACTATTAAATCCTTCAAACATTTCTTGTTGAGAGCTTGCAGAGGCTA
>JANIJF010000007.1:3314324-3331483 GCA_024520955.1 Erythroxylum bequaertii
ATTACCCTCTTATTTATAATTATGAATTGACTAACTTTGACTTGTTCATTTTGTGATTGAACATTATATTGAGAAAACTCAAAATTAATATTATTGACTTACAATGATTGTAAGTGTAAAAATAAATCTAGTTAACAAAAATATCAAATTATTTCAATGATGTATGAAACTATAAACTCAAAATTAATTAATATTATATTGATTTGTACGTTTTATTTTTCTATTTTAAATTATATGATTTGATAATTTTATATGGTGTCACAAAATTTTTAAATAGTTTTAATATGAAGTTTATAATACAATGATATATGATTCTTACCTAAAAAAACAATAAATATTTGATTATTTTATTAACTTACCGCACCAAGTTATATGCTCCTTGCAATAGCTGCTCTTAGTGGAAACAATCAGCTTTTTTATTAAAGCTTGCCGGTTAATTTATTTTTCTTTGTAGTCTACTTTTCAATTTTCAAATGACACGGACTGTGGATGACCACGCCGTTCCTTCCTGCTTCCCCAAATTTCGTTCCTTTCCAGGCGGCCAGCAATGTCAATAATTGTTGATAGAATATGGTCAAAGAGAAACGTCAGCGTTTATGTCACTTTGACGCCCTTTTTGTCCATTTTCTTAGTTATGGATCTATCAACAAATTATTTCCTTCCTAGAGAATTAGATCCCATGGAGTCTATAAAAAGCCATAGAAACTCGTATTTCTCCTTCATTCTCATTCTTACAGCAAAGTTAAGATTTACGACAGCTACCAGCATCCTTACATCTTCTATTGTTTTGTATCAATTGCTGTCAATTAACTGGAATTATTGTTATTGGAATTTGCTTGGAGAAAGCATAAACTAGTCACAATGCAGAAAGGAGAAGTCAACTCTCAGATTAACAACGCCATGTGTGTTAATGGAGCCCCTACCATCCCTCTTCTTACCCCTTACAGGATGGGGCAGTTTAATCTTTCTCACAGGTAATAACTTATCATATATGTGCCTTGCAACTTTCTCTGATGCTACAATTCAACTGGTTGATGTCGTTTGATGGATATTGTTCACCGTCTACAGCATCTTCTGCCTCGAAGTTGCATTATTTAAGCATTTTGTGTTCTTGATCCTAATGAAAAAAAAGCCCCAGCTTGTTACAAAGTCGGGTTTTGAAAAATCAAACGAGAGAACTAACTGGTCAGTCATCAAAGTTGAACGAGTTCCTTGTCTCATTTTAACAAATTAATGTCTGTGGTAGAAAATCTTAAACTGCATGTTTAGAACCGCATTATTGATTGCTACCGAAGACAATTGGCTTTTGAAAAGTCGAGTAAGAAAGTCACATGCTTCGTTTTTTAATTTCATGTAATGGTCGTTCAAACATGTTTATGTTAATTTTCCAGAATAGAAAATTTGAAGCCTACTAAACTATTATATAACTAATGATGGTTCGTAGAGTTGTTCTGGCGCCATTGACAAGAAATAGATCTTACAACAATGTTCCTCAACCTCACGCCATCTTGTATTACTCTCAAAGAACCACGAAAGGTGGCCTTCTCATAACTGAAGCAACAGGAGTTTCTGACACTGCTCAAGGGTAAGTGCTTCCAGAATCCAGATTTGCGATTAGCTCTTAATTCTTGCGTTGGAAAATATGGTGTTTATGTTGAATATTATCATATACTTGAATTTTTAGTTTTACACGCAATGATATCTTCGGTTTCTTCTACATATTGTAGGTATCCTGAAACACCTGGTATTTGGACCAAAGAGCAAATTGAGGCATGGAAACCTATTGTAGATGCTGTCCACGCCAAAGGTGGTATCTTCTTTTCTCAACTTTGGCATGTTGGAAGAGTTTCAAATCCAGGTGAGCTTTTCTTTTATAAACTAGATCGAAAACTTTCATTTTTCGAAGTATTCATTGTCCCTAATCCAATGTCCATATCTTCTATATTATAGAAAGAAAAGATTGGGTAAAATGAATTGACCTTTATTTTTAGTTCCATGCAAAATGCAAATATTCACATGGACTGCCAGAGTAGAGCAACTCATCCACTGATATGGTTGGTTTGGTACAGGCTTCCAGCCCCGCGGACAGGATCCGATATCATCTACAGACAAGGCAATTAAAGGTACTGAGTACACATCTCCAAGGCGACTTGGAACAGAAGAAATTCCTCAAATTGTCAACGATTTCAGGATTGCTGCGAGGAATGCTATGGAAGCTGGTAAGCCATTCTATCTTCTAACTTCAAGTACCAGAAAATGTACTTGTAGATGTACCTTCAAGGACCAGAAACGAATCTGATTTTGGTGTTATGGTCTCAGGCTTTGATGGGGTCGAGATACATGGAGCACACGGTTACCTGATTGACCAATTTTTGAAAGATCACGTTAATGACCGAACAGACCAGTACGGAGGATCTCTAGAGAACCGATGCAGGTTCGCACTTGATATAGTGGAAGCTGTAGCAAATGAGATAGGAGCAGATAGAGTCGGGATAAGGCTTTCACCATTTGCAGACTATATGGACAGCGTAGACTCAAATCCCAGTGCTCTGGGACTATATTTGGCAGAGTCATTGAATAAATATGGGATTCTCTACTGTCACATGGTTGAGCCAAGAATGAAGACAGCTGCAGAAAAACATGAAACCTCAGAAACCCTGTTGCCCATGAGAAAGGCTTTCAATGGAACTTTCATATCTGCAGGTGGTTACCACAAGGAAGATGGAAACAAAGCTGTGGAAGAGAACCGGACAGATCTTGTTGCTTATGGTCGTTGGTTCTTGGCCAATCCTGATTTGCCTAAGAGATTTGAGCTTAATGCTCCTTTGAACAACTACAACAGAACTACATTCTATATACAAGATCCTGTCGTTGGTTACACCGATTACCCATTTCTTGAGGACACTGTTTCGGTTTCTGCCTGAAGGGCAAGTTGAACTTGGTAAATTATTACATTGTCGTTGGTTCTTTTCCAAGTCGTCACAGTAGCATTGAACGATGTGAAGGACTTCAAATAGAGATGACCAATAAGAATTTAATACGTGTGTCTCGAATAATAAAATGATGCTCAGATCAAGTTAAGCATATCAATAATAAAAAGTATTGTAAAGCTCCCCCCGTAAACCGAAGCAAGTCTTCTGCTATTGGTCTAGGTATCGTCTAGTAGTGATCTGATAGGCAAATCCTCTGTAACTTGATGATTGGTGTACCTTTTAATAGCTTGGCTATTGATAATCAAATATCTTATTTATTTTACAATATATATATATAAAAGTCTGTTCTACCAAGAAGAAGAAAACCATATTTGATAAAAGAAGATACAGAGCTTTGGTTTTCATTGATTGATTTACAATGCAATATAAATGTCGTGTCTATATATTTTTTTGGCATAAAAAACAAAAAGTAAATAATTACATATCATATTGCTCATTTACATTGTTAGAAATTTGTTAGATAATTTCTAGAAATATGCTAAGGAATTAGTTGAAATTCTAGGAAATATTCTAAGGGATATGATAAAAGCAAACATATGCAAGAGGGGGGAATTGTGTGTGACTTAAAATTTTTTCACAAACTGCTTTCAATCGGATATAGACTGCCTATTAAAAAGTAAAAATAATAGGAGCCTGTCAGAAGATAGTAGCTTATTAAACGACAGGAGCTTACTAAAGAATAAGACCAGTTAAAAACAATTTTAAAATAGAAGGCGCTTGTTGAAATAAAAGGAACCTTCAGCAAGTTATAAACAGAAGGAACCTATTTTAGAATTGAAGGAGCCTCCTGCTAAATGAGCACACACATAATATAATGTGAAAATATAAAAGTTAAAAGAAGAGAGAGAATAATGCAGTCGATTTATACTGGTTCGGTTTACAACCCAGGCCTGCATCTAGTCTCCAAGTATCTAACTTGAGTGTTTCACTATGAAAATCCAAGTAGTAATTTAACGAGTCTCTCCAAGTTCACAAGTTAATATTTTTCAAGGTTCTCCAACCTTCCAAACTAGTAGTATTTAGCTAACCTCTACATGCTCTCAACATAAAATGAAGTTTGCTCGATATGAACTACACTGATCTCTCTCAAAAATATTTTCACTTTCTAAAGAATAAGAGATTTTTCAATGATATCACTTTCAAAAGAGTTTATGCTATAATTGTATTTCAAAAGTTTGATCTATGTTTGCAACTCTAATATGTGTTTGCAAAAGTAGTTGTTCTTCCTTAAATAGGCTTTTCTTTAAACTAGTTGTTACTTACCTTACATCCTTAGTCAACTGGATGGATTTAACTTCAAATAACTTCGATGTCATATTTGCCAAAAATTCTTTCGGTAATCACGCGGTTAATATATGACCTTCATAATAAGTATGATCATTTCGGATAAACCATTTATGAATAAGGTAAGTTCATAAAGAAGGTTCCTGCAAGAAGGAAAGCAATTATTTCATGATTTTATTTGCTTTTAAGAATTATACCGTTGTTTATATATAGGGAAATAAATCCATTTTGAATTTGGAAATATTATAAAGTTATCATCAAAATCGTTAAATATGAACCTTGAGCTAACAGAATATTTGATGTGTTATCATTCCTCCTTAAGTGTATAGGTGTAGCAATCGTGAGCTTGTCTCATAGCTATTAAAAGGAAGTGGTAGCTAAAAATTTCGCCATAACATTAACAACCTATCCAAAAACTGGAATATGTTAAATATATCAAGACTTTTTGACATCTAAATATCAGACAAAATAAATATCAATCTTAATATGCTTTACCTGAGCATGTGAAATAGGATCGACAGATAAAAGTATTTGACCAAATTATCACATTAGAGAGTTGATTTTAGATGAGGTAAGCCAATTTCACAAAGTAGTGAGGTGATCCAATAGAGTTTCATAGTTGCAAGTGGAATACTTCTGTATTTAGCTTCAGTGTTTAATTGAGCAACTGTGTTTGTTTCTTGACACTCTAAGAAATAAGGTTTGATCCCAAGAAAATGCAACAGCCATAGGGAAGCAACAATCATTAGGACAACCAACTCAGTTAGCATCAAAGTAGGTAATAAGGCCAAGAGTGGTGTTTTTGGTTAAGTGAAGTTCATGAGAAGGTGTAGAACGTCGATAGCAAAGAATCCGTTTAACCATAGCTCATTCAATAGTGATAGGGCTATATAAGAATTAAAGAACTTTATTAACAACAAATTGGATATTAGAATGAGTAAAACAAAGTTACTGAAAAATTGTGCTACAGTATTCAATGGGATCTGAGAGAGGTGTACCACAATTTTTAAAAGCGAAGTAAGCCAAAGGTAATAAGAGTGGCCACAAGTTTAGAGGTATCAAAGTGGATATGGGTGAAAAGGTTATTGATGCATTCGGTTTGGATAAGAAAGAGGTCATCTTAAATTTGTGTTGCTTCAATACCATAAAAGTAATGAAGGAAGCCAACGTCTTTGATGGAAGGGGTGATTTTAAGGTCATTTATGATAGAAGAGATGAATGCTTATGAAGAACATGTAACCAAGAAATCATCCCATAAATCAAGAGGAAGATGGTGTGAGATGAGATAAAATGGATGAAAAGTGAAGTATCAGATTTTAAACAAGTGAAGTCCTCGAGTTTTTGACTACGAACATGAAACTAGGCACGAGGTGGTTATTTAAGGCCATAAAGAGCTTTTTTAATATAAAAAGTGAGGATGATGAGTTAAGTAAACCCTGGAGGTCGAACCATATAAATAGGTTCTTGAATGCTTCCATAAAGGAAGGCATTATTAATTTTAAGTTGTCTAATGAGCCAATTGTTTATAAGAACAATGGTAAGAATGATGTAGATGGTGATGAGTTTGAATGTAGTCGATACTTAGGAATTGATGATAGCCTTTAGTGATAAGACGAGCTTTATAGCGATCAAGAGATCCAATGGACTTGAGTTCACTTATAAAACATTTACAACTGACAATATTAATATTAGGAGGAGGAAGGACAAGTGTCTAAGTTTTATTTGGGGGAAGGGCAATGAACTTGTCAAGTATAGTTTAATGCTAGTGAAAAAATTATTGACTTAAGTGAAGAAAGTTAGATCATAAGAGGATTGAGTAGTGGTGGTACAGGTGATATGATTGAAGAATTTTAAAGGGGCATATATATTATCTCTAGTTCGAGTGACCATAATTTATAGAGGGGGAGGAGAAAGAGAAGGAGATAGAGGTGAGGAAGTGATGGTGATGATGATGGTTTAAGTGTAGTTGTGGCTAAGAAAGATGTGTTTGTCTAAGGTAGTGAGAGCGGTGATAGAATGAGAAGTAAAAGTAGGTGAATGCTTGATGGTGAAGAATTGGATGTAAAAGTTTGGTTGTGCAATAAAAATTGTTTTAAGAAAGTGAACATATCTAGAGATGTAAATTTTGTGTATTTAAAGGTCAAGATAGCAATAACTTTTATATTTGGGAAAATATCTAAGAAAGACATAGGGAAGGATTTGGGAGAAAGTTTGTCATTTTGAGTGAAGCTAAGGACAAAAAAAGGTACAACCAAACACTCAAAGATGGGAAAAGATAAGTTTGGTGTGAAAAAGGAGTTTATATGGTGACTGTTTATAAGGATAGAAGTGGGAAATAAGTTAATGAGGCAAACACAGTTAAGAAAGATTAAAAAGGATTTGGGAAAAGATGTATAAAAGCGGAGGGTAAGCTCGATTTCAGTAATATGAAGTATTTTTCATTTGAAAATACCATTTTATTGAGGGGTATGTAGACATGAGATACGATAGTTAAAACCACGATGATTAAGGAATTGAACGACAGGACCTTGGACGAGTTATGTGCACCATAACAACGAAAAGTTTTTATTGTAATAGAGAAATGCTTTTCAAAATTGGCTTTAAAAAGGCAAAAAAAATTAATTGCTTAAGAATTTTCAGTAAGAGAAACAATCCCAGTGTAATTACTAAAGTCATTTATGAAAATAATAAAGTAGTGACACCTAATTGGACAAAATGATGAGGAAGGCTCCTGAATATCACATAGAATTAATTGTAATGGATATGTAGAGACATAAAAAGATAGTAAAATGAAAGAGGTATACTTTTTTCTTAAAAATAAAGAGAATAATTTATTTTAGAATGCTTTAAAGACTTTAGAAAATAATCTAAACTAGAAAGAGTTGTGTGAGATTGGTGAACAAGCGTCAATTCCAGAATGTAAAGTTACTCTGACCTATTCATGTTTTGAGAAAACTATAGAAAAAAGTTGACCGAGTCCTGGTGAGTAGTTCACGTGAAGGCGGTGGTGGAAAGCTCGTTTGAAGTTATAGAACCAATAAGTAACTAAGGTCTCATTATGTACTACTTTATCTTACGATGACCGGACTAGATATCACTTATGTAGTAAATTTATTGTCATAATTTATGCCTTCCCCTCGTGATACACATTGGTAAGCGGCACTTCAAGTGGTAATATGCGTAAAATTTGCACATGATCATGATGTCATGCTCTTAGTCGGGCAAGTGCTCACATTCGATACTTACATCTTTAGATAAATTGACAGGCAAGAGGACCTAGAAGCAACTCTTATAGGCAAAGTCTCTGAATATGATGAATGTATACCTATGATGTCAAAGACTATGGATGAAGGATGGAAGAAAAATGCTCTTTCTGGCAAAATATCTTTATACCTGTTCCTTCTCAGTGTTTCCTTATTGACGTAACTTATCCTCGATAATCTAGTCAGCATATCTGGTTTCACCAGGCGATCAGAGTACCCATATGATCTTTTGCAAGAGTTGATAAAGAGCAATTTAGATTTATGATGATTCGGCCTAGGATTCTAACTATTAGTTGTTGAAGCACATGTAACTTTCCTCCTAATTTTTGAGGATTGAGACAAAGAGTTCCAATTTCCCCTTATCTATTTATCATTTGTATGGAAGTCCTAAGTCAGCTGATTCAACACAAGGTAGGTAAAAGCAAAGACTTCAGATTTCATAGTAAATGCAGGAGAGTAAGGCTAATCAATCTTTGTTTTGCGGATGACTTGCTACTCTTTTTTAAAGCTCATGAGAATTCTATTGAATTGCTCATGTCAACTCTAAATGATTTCAAAGAGCTTTCAGGTCTTGAGATTAATCTTACTAAGAGCCGGTTCATTCTAGCTGCTGGTGCTAATATGATGGAAAACAAAATCTTTGTAATTACAGGAACGAAGAGGAAACCTGCTCCATTGATTTATCTAGAACTTCCTATTACTACAAAAAGAATTCAATTTACTAAATGTTTTCCATTGATTGAGAAAATACAGAGAAGATTAGGAATGTAGTCTAACAAGGTACTCTCTTTTGGTGGGAGGTTACAACTCATCAAATCGATCTTGAACTCTCTTCATGTTTACTAGTGTAACATCTCATTACCTATGTTAAGGCTAAAATAGTAAATGTGACAGATTGTTGAGAAATTAGGAAAACGCATTTCATGCTCATGCATTACATGATATGCACATACACATGAATAGTGATCTTTGCACATAAAAATAATTGTACATGCATTCATTGACAATTTTCGGGTATAATTGTTTATAAATGTGAGATATTAGGATATGTGGTTCTTATATGTTGAAAATTGGTTTGGGGAGTGTATAAATTGATTTAGAATTTTTGGGAATTCTAGGAGAAATTTCTAGAAATTGTTAGGTATTTTAGCTAGGAAAAATTACCAAGTGGCAACACAATTGTTAAATGGTAGTAGAAATTACTGTCCAATGATAATGGAAATTTTGATAAATGACCTTAGGGATTATTTACAAGTGTCGTTGGAAAATTGAGAGACAAATTAGGATAGAAATTAGATTTAGGTTATAAGAATTGGACATGTGGGTCACTTGCCAAACAATGTCTTAACCCCACTAAGTTTTTAAACCCTTTTGTTGCTCTCCCACGTTGCTTTCCATTTAAAAAACCCATTTGGTGTTATTTTGCTCTCCCCATCTTCCTCGTCGTGGTTCTCTTCTCCTCCCCTTCATCAATTTCGTTTTCTTCAATCCTTACCACATCAACTTTGAAGATCACACTTTCCTTCATTTGATACTAGCATTTTGTTATCTCCTTCCTTATTACCACAAGAAAACCTATCCTTACCTCCTTCAAGAAGATGATGAATGTGTGATGCTTGGGAGCTAGGGCAAGTGTTGTTTTTGAAGAATTTGAAGTGAAACCAAGTAAGTTATGCTTTAAAGGTTATGGGTATTGTTAAAATGAAACTAGAATGATGAGAAATGTGGAATTGATTACTTGATTTTGTGAGCTGAATGTGTGTGACGTGGATGGTGAAAAATCAATGGAAAAATCTTGTTTTTGTAATTATGAATGATCATTAATGATGTATAATGTGTTATAGAGATGTTTTGGGAATTAGATGTTGCATATAATGGAGTGAGCGAGAGTGTGGAAAATTATAATAAATGGGTACGTGTTTGATGCTCTGTTTTGGGTTAATGATCAAGTATAGGTATTGAATTAATTGTGATTGATATATTGAGTGAATTGGGTGGATAATGATAAGGAAATGTAATGGAAGAGATGAATTAGGTAGAAGATGAGTTAGATGTAAAATATTGAAAGTTTGAAAATCTGGAAAATTTTTGTAGCAACATGATCTCTGAGTATGCTTCAATTTATTAGCCATAACTTCTTCTATAGATGTTCAATTGAGATGGTTTTTAGTTTCGATTAAACTATAGACATTTGGATACATTTCTTATGAATACATTGAATTCAAATTTTGTCTTTAAGAGTCCCAAATCTTGACTTGAATTTAGGAAATTGAGTGCAGTAAAAGTTGTGGATGAATGTTTATGTTGTGTTATGTTTTGGGTGTGTGGAAATGTATTATATTTGGATGTTAATGATCAAGTGGGGAATATGAGATGTTCATGGAGGATGTTGAGTTGAAATTGGGTATATTTGAAGAAGTTATCCATAGAGATGGTGAATTAAATGAGTTGGGATTTGGGAGTGAATGAATTATATTGGTGTTTGAACGGTTATAAAGTGATAATTGCATAAGAAGAGGTGAATTTGGGAAGATTAGAAGTATTTGTGATGTTAGAATAGGTTTATGATCCTTTGGAGGAGTTTTGGAGATGAAAAATTTAGTAAACCTGAAGGTTACACGGTCAAGTCGTGTAAATTCACACGGCCTGTGTGTTTTTGATGCAGAAAAAACAATCTGACCCGAAAGACACACGATCTGACAGTGTGATTTCACACGGCTGTGTGTCTATAAATGATAGAATCTTACTTCAAGGTCTTCATGAAAATTGTAGATCTCGAAGTGTTCTTTCAAAATGTCTAAAAACAAGATCATTCCGACATCTTTTGTGAAATTTATGGCAATCGCGCCAACATAGGTTCATTAGGAGTGAGGACATAAACATGGTTGCTTCTTTTGACCATAAATTCTTCTCTAGACCTCAAAATGACTTGATTATTAAAGCAATAGATTCCTAACACATTTTTTCTTCCTCTTAACGAAAAATTGTAGCATTTTGAATTTAATTGGAAAAGTTTGATCGAAAGAAAGTGAAGGAATCTATTGGAAGAGTATGAACTGGTGTGTTTTCACTGAACATGTTTGGGTATTTAGGTTATATCTTGATCTTTAGTCATCCAAATGAGATGATTTTTGATTTGGAGAAAAGTAGAGAAATAGGGCTACGAAGTATCTGAAGAAGTTGAATTTTGATTTATTCTCTAAGATATTCAAATTCTAGATGGAAGTTGGGTGTAGTACATTGTTTTTGGATAAGAATAGTCCGAAAATGTTTGAGCCATATCTTCCTATTTACTGAACCAAATTGAGTGATTTTGGTGTCAATGGAAACATAAGACATAGAGTAACACTTTTCTAGTGTCAATGGAAACATAAGACATAGAGTAACACTTTTCTAGAAGAGAGTATAACCAAATTACATCAGTTTCACTTTTTGATTGAATGTGAATAGTAAACTCGAAAGTGTGATTTGGAAAATCTCTGAAGTAAGACAATGAAAAAGGAATGGAGATTTTAATAGGTTTAGTGAGGCATAAACCTAAGTATAAATTATTCTTAGATGAGTTTTGAAATGGGAATGATTTTTGTAAAGAAATTATTCGTAAAGTACCCGAGATTGTCATGAACATGCATTATACATATTTCATTTTAGTCATGTGCATTATTAAAAACTTATGATTGTACAAATTATGACGTATGTGTATCTTGCATAAATGGGTTGTGCAGGCTAAATGTACACATTTAGGCATTCCCAGAAATTGGAAGCAAATGTTAATCTGGAGCATACTATGAGTAAACCAAGATGGTCTCACTTTATTATTTGATATTTGAATTTTGTATTATTGACCACTGAATCAGTATATGAATGTGATTGACTGTGTTTGGTTTTCGGACAGAAGGTCCGATGAATGTGTGGTATGAAGGAAATATTGAAGTGCTCAATGAATATGAATTGGATGAACTAAGTGTATTTAATGTGATTGTTAAATGTGTTCTTAATATGTATTTGCATATGAATGAAAGTGTGAATTCTCGTTGAATGCCGGACTAAGGTCCGATGATATGGGAATGAATGAGTTTATGCAAATGTGAGTGGTGCATTCCATTTCATGAATGCATGAAATATAATGGCTGTTGTGACCAGAGTAGCCACCGATTAAAGCTTAAAGCTCAACGAGTGAAAATGAGCTTCGAGCTCAAAAGTGAATCAGAGCCTCAGGCTTAATGTTAATAAGCTCTGTATCTCCAAAGTGGATAAGGGACAGTTATCAATGAGCCCTATATGAGACAGTTTAAGCACTCGGTCACAAAAAATAACAAACGAAAAGTGGGTCTTATGTGCACTGCATATGCATAATATGAGTGATTAAATTGTATTGAATGTGACGTGTGCAATGTGTAATGATGTGAATTATGTGTTATGTGATTGGGTGAGCCAGTTAAACATTTTATATTTGACTTTTAAAGTTCTTTAAACTTTACAATCAAATCAATTTTAATTGAATTAATTTTTTAAAATTTTCTATATGCAACAATTAAATTCTTCTAATGATTAGTAAAAATAAGAGGAACAGTGTCAAGACACATTGCATGCATGGTGGATAATTGGAACAATGCATCTTTGCTTTTTGACAATTAGAGCAAAATAGGTATCTTGTTGTCTTCTACATGAAGGCTTTAAAGTTATGCACTCATCTCTTGATTCCTTTAGCTACAGATGCATTTTAAAATAGTATAGGGACTAATGTGTTAGCAGTTAGTACATATCCTTGGTTCCTTATCAACGAGTTATGTAATTATTTATGTTACTTAATCCTTGTATAAACCTTTTTTTGGGAAGTTTTAATGCTAATTCTGTTTTAACTTGTTGTACAAGAAAGATTGATTTTTAAAAGGCCTTTGATAAATCAATTAGGGATTTTTTCCACAATCTCTTTAAGTACTTGGCTTTCCCTAGTTTTTTATTATTTGGATAGAGTAATGCATCACCACAGCCTCTTTTAGCATCTTGGTGAATAAGGAACCTACAAATGAATTCAAAAGTGGAAGAAGCATTAGACAAGGTGATCCAATTTTACCTTATCTATTTTCTACACAATGGAATCTGATAAGTGAGATTTCGAATAAGTATTTACATAATCTTCTTCTTACATTGAAATTCTATCCATGTTAGCTTCATCCAATATCGTAAGGCAACAGTCCTTCAAATTTCATTACAAATGCTCTAAGCACAATGTCTTTAACCTTGTTTTTTTTAGATGATCTATCACTCTTCTGTATAGCTAATGCTAAACTTTTTATAAGGTTACTCTTGGACTCCCTAAGCACATTCTGTGTCCTTTTGGATTTATCCTTGTTTCTGCAGTTATGAGCTCTAGAGTTGATTATCCTGCCTCAGTTGATGGATTAAACCTAGGGAAGTTGCCATTCAAATACATATGCATTCTCACCATTTATATTGATTACTAATCCATTTTTGAATCAATTCACAAACGAGTTGGACATTAGGCTAACAAAAGTCTTTCATTTGCTAGTAAGCTTCTTCTAGTTTTATCCATTCTTAGCAACCTAAAAGTGCATTGGTTATCCTAGTTAGGTATTCCCAAAAGCATTAGCAAGGGATTGGAGAAATCCTGAAAAACTTCCTATAGATAGCAGATGCATATAGGAAGCCATATGATAAATTTAAATGGAATGAAATTGGCATTCTTGTGAGTGAAAGGGGTCTTGGTATATGGCCCATTCAATTGAGGAACAAGGTCCCACTAGTTAAGAGGCTATGAAGGTTATTTATGGATAAGCAATCCCTTTGGGTGTAATGGGTTCACTCTCATTACTAAAAGGATCATTGCTTAGGTTATTTATGGATAAGCAATCCCTTTGGGTGTAATGGGTTCACTCTCATTACTAAGAGGATCATTGCTTTGGGAAGGTCAGATTATGCATACACACCTCATGGATAATTCCTCAAATTTTTAGACTTGAAGCTCACATATGCAAAGAGGTTTAAAGCATAATTTGTGATGGGAAAACTACCTGGCTATGGCATGATAATTATTGTAAGCTTAGACCTCTCTATTTGTACCCTCAAGCTTTTCATTTGAGACTTATGTTCAAAGCAAAGGCCAAGTTATTTAAACTAATTAGTAACAATGATTGATATATAAGATTGAGAGAAAATGGAATCATCTTATAATGTTTTCAAGATCCTAAGCCCTAAGGTTCAATGGTTTATATTAATATGGAGCAAGCAGATTCCCTCGAACCTATTATTCATCTAGTGGCATGCTGTGATGAATAAGCTCTCCACACCAAATAGAGTTCAAAGCTCTTTACCACTCTCTAATATCTACAAGCTTTGCAACAATTAATAGGAAATCAAGGATCATTTATTCTTTAAATGCAAGTTCACCAAAGCACTATGGTTATCCATTCCAAGGATCACTGACCATACATGCAATGTTAAAAGCTAGGATATCTTGGTCTCACGGGTAGCCAAAATATTTAACTTATTAAATGAGAACTATAACATCATAAAGATCTTCATATATGCTAGTATTTATGCACTATAGAAAGTTAGGAATGATTTTACCTTCAACATCAAAAAATAAGAAAGGAACTCCTTCTATAGAGATACTTTTAACTAGATTAAGGAGGTGATTATGACAAAATCAACACTATGTTGTTATCCCTATAGATTGTTTATGCGTGGAGCATTACTTAAGGCATTGTTATTGTCTCTCTAAGTTTAAATTACTTAAATAAGCAAGAATGAAACGATAAGAAAATCCTCTGAAATCAATTTTTGTAGCTCAATGTGCTTTAAACTTTACTTTTGATCTAAATTGTAGGTCTTTATTATGTTTATAATCTAATTCATATTTATGACCTCCTTATAATTATGGCTTTGGGCCTTGGTTCTCTTTTTAAATTGTATTAATCAAAATTTTAATTGAAAAATTTTAAAGAATCTCTTAATATACTAATAATAAATGTGAATTATGATCGTATACTATATATGTAATTATATTCATATATTAAGACTAACGTTTAACCATACACTAAAATTATCTAAATATTATATTAGTCTAAGAGGTGTAAAGTTGATGTGTGTAAATTTTATACTCTTAAATAAGACTGAAGGAACAATTTAGAGTATAAGTGTCATAGAGAAAGTAAAACACAAGAAAATATACATAATTTAAATTTATAAACATTAAATGTAAGAGAGAATAAAGAATAAGGTCTTATATCCACCTATCATTTTTCTCTTAATCCATTATCCTTTTCTTTCAATAACTGAACACTATTGATTTTAATTTAACAATGTGAATAATACTAAAGAACAATTAATCAAATGTTCTTATCCCTCTTATAGTATAGTTTAGTAAATAGAAGTATCATTCCCACAAGAACTAGAAGTGCTAGTAATAGTTATCTCTTTATCATCTAATATAGCAAAATGCATGATTGATTTAAAAGAAAGGATTAATTGAACTAAAATTATTAATCTAAAATAACAAATCAAAGCAAAAACAAAAATGAAACATAAAACAAATAATCAAGATCCAAATGTAGACTCCCCCTAGAATAGCTATATTCTCAATTAATTTTTTTACTTACTCAGTAGTTGTAAAGTTGTTAGCCCCATCTAAAAATGCATCAATCGTCTACTTAGATGGATAACTCAATCCACTATAAAATATTTGCATTTTTAATTTCATATCAAATCCACAGTGTGGGCACTTTATCAATAATTCCTTCTATCTCTCTGAAGCATCATACAATTTTTCACCCTCTAATCATTGAAAGAAAATGATGTCATTCTCAAGTTTTATTATTCGTGTTAGAGTAAAATCATTGACAAAAAAATCTTAGCAAAATTATTTCAACTGGTAATAATTCTAGGAGATAAGGATTTCAACCATTATGTTGCTTTATTCCTTAATATAAAAAAGAAAAATCTCAACTAAATAGCATCCTTTGTGCTATTAATCTTATAAACGTCACAAATCTTTAAAACTTGGTGGTGTGTGCATTTGGATCCTTTTTCGGCAAGCTATCAAATTGTATAATTTGTTGAATTGTCTAAATTATGTTATCCTCCTCTACTATTATCCTACTAATGCTAGGTCTGTCCCCGTAAGTGATAATCTAACGTCTTTCAAGTACACCATACCATTATATATCGTAGCTTAACCTCATAATGTTAAGCAAGTTTTATATCTAATAAAACTCTCAAAACCCTCAAGTATACAGATCGTATATTGTAATATCGAAAGGCATTGTTCCTACGAGGATTATGCAATAGCTAACAATTTTAAACTAAATTTGTCTATGGTAACATGAAATTTATTTGAATAAAATTAAATAACAAAAATTAAAATAGAATAGTAAAAGAAAACATTTAAATCAAATAAGAAGTGACCTACCAATTAATTTATGGTTTGATCAAGGATGAATGCTTAGGACTTATTCTTTCATTATTTTGTTCCCTTAACTATTATTGATCCAATTATATGTTGATCCTAGATTTTCTAAGGGATTGATTACTCTCTCTCAAGACCCAATCAACCTAAGTGATTAACCCTAATTGAATACGAAATTCTAGATTTTGCAACCTTTCGATTGAAAAAAATTCCTAACATTTTCAATTAGATATGAAGTTATCTATTAGATAATCAAGTTCTCATATAAATTCTCTCTATGAAGGATAAAAAATTTGATAATTGCATGACTTGTTAAATTGTTAACTCTTGTAGCACAACCTAATCTGATTACTTTTGACTCACTCCCTTTTGTTGTCAAAGAATAAGCATACACAATTATCACAACTTCAAAATATGTATTCGATTAATAATAATCAAAGCCACAAGATAAATTCAGAATAAAACCACCAAATATGAAATTTAGAGACTTATAAGTAGTTTTAACTTCTTGGAAATCCAATTACACATCAATAATAAAGAAAGGTACAAGGGAAAAAGAATGAAAAATCTATTTGCTACTTGATCTAGAAAACTAGAATTTCTTGATCTTGTTCTTGAACTCCCACTTTGATTCAATGGATGCTGCATTTTTGTGTGTGTATATCACGTTCTTAAATATTATTTTAGGGTCCCAGGTTTGTTTCTATGGTTTCCTCACTTTATTCGATTCCAAAAATACACCAAAACCCTAAAAGAAATGAAAAAGGTCTTGCCTGGAATGCTATCCCAATAGGTGTCATAATCGTGCTTCTAGAAATTCATTTTTGTCACAATCGTGTTTTTGGAAATTATTTTTAATCATGATTGTGACTCCTATGTCACGATCGTGACCTGCTTCTTTGAAGCTCCGTCTTCTTTATTCTTCAATTTTCAAGTTTTCATCACTAACAAACACATTAAACACATCTTGAAACATAAAATTAAGATCCAATTCTTGCTTTAAACCAAATAAACACTTAGAATACATATAAACATTAACAATAACACAATTCTAAGCCTATAAACATGATAATAATCTAATATATACTTAAAAACACTATTAAACATCTAAGAAAATATAGTATAATTTACACCTATTAACGTTATGATTCGATCACGGTTGCTTTGCTAGTAGTAGTCAACTCCACACAT
>JANIJF010000007.1:3464084-3477949 GCA_024520955.1 Erythroxylum bequaertii
GTGAATATGATTGCTCTAGCATGTCATTCTCATAGGGTATATTCTCGAATGTCCTCTAGATGTTTGGGCATATACTCTATGGTAGTGGTGTGACATTGGCAACTTAGATGTTTTAATGCTTGATGTAGTATGTATAGATCTGTTTAACCATAATATTTATCTATCTTGGATGAGTCTCCATAACCTTTTGACTAAGATAAAATAATTAAGTTTTTTTATAGGTAAAATTTCAAGACCTCTATGCTTTCTACGCAAGTAAACCTTTGACCAACTTATCTGTTACTTCTGGTTTTACTAATGCTAGCTGACCATACGAAGTTTTGGAATATTTTTTTCTAGTTTTGATAACATCTTGAGGGAAGACAATATGATAGGTCTAGTATGTACTTAGACAAGAGAGTACAGATCTAATTAGTTGACATCTTCCATCTATATAAGGTGATCTGGAGGACCATCTTTCAATCCTACTCCTAAGATTTTGAATGCGAGATTTAAAGTCTAATAATAAAGGCTTAATTGAGGAGATAAGAATACCCAAATACTTAACAGGTAAGTGATTCATCTTGAAGCTAGCAATTAGTGATAGTCTAGTTGAAGATTGAGTTGCTCTTACAGAAATAAATAGGCTAGACTTATCCTTATTAATAGCAAGGCCTAACATGTTGTTGAAGACTTTGAAGGCTTTGCAAATGGCTGTCACAAAAGGGATGTCAGCTTTTAAGAAGGCAAATATATAATCAACAAAACTCAGACTAAATATTTCAATCTTCTTGCATTTTTAATGAAATTTGAATATTCTTTTTCTAGTAGAATTCTTTTTAAGCACTCTACATAAATCTCTAGAAACCAAAGAGAATAAGTATGGGGAGATGGAGTCACTTTGTCTGATACCTATAGAAACATTGATATATTTGTTAGGTTCACCATTCACTAAAATTATGAACGAAATAGTTTAGATGCTTTAGTGAATCTATTATTTGAAAATATCAGGTAAACTAAAGGCTTTGAGAACAATGAGAATGAAGTACTAGTCCAACATTTCATAACCATTTTCAAAATCAATTTTGAGTGCACAATTTTTCCTATTGTTCTTTATAGTTTTTGAAAAGTTCTTAAGCTAATGCAATATTATCTCCAATTTGTCTAATAGGGATGTAAATAGATTGAGATAAATCAACAATTCTCAGATGTATAGGCTACAATCTTAAAACAATCACTTTGGAAATGATTTTGTAGAGTTATATTAGGAAATGGATTTGCAGTCTTTTAAAGACTTGTGCTATTTCCCTTTAGGAACTAAAGTAATGAAAGTGTTATTTATGATCGTGAGAAGCTTGCCATTGTTAAAGAATTCCAAGATTGCTTCAAAGATCATATTGTCTATAATGGACCAGTTTTCTATAAAGAAGTTTATGTTGAAGCCATCTGGTCCTAGATCTTTACGAGGAGCTAGAGATCCCAAGGCACTTTCAATTCTAGATCTAGTAATACGAGAGGCTAGAGCTTCTACTTCCTAAGCTGACAGATTTTGTTGAATTATTTCCTTAATAAATGCTATAGAGGAGCATACAGAAGAAGGAAAGACTAATAATGATTAAAAATAACAGGTGGCTTCATGGACTAATTAACTTTCGGTTTGAAGCAAAGATCTATTGCTATTGAATGTAAAAATTTTGTTTGAGGTTTTCCTTGTAGCAATAGATCTATGAAAGAAACCTATATTTTTGTCTCCATCTTGTAGCCACTTAATCCTATATCTTTGTTTCAATAGAGAGTAGTCGAAGTTAAGTGCTTTTGAGTTGTTGTTCAATGTAATATTTTTTGCCTCTTAGAGCCTTGGATAAGTAGGATTGATGTACAGGTTATTTTGAGCTTTATTGAGAGCAAATTTTGCAGTATTTAAAAAATGATGAACATTCCCTATAATTGCCTTGTGAAAGGCTTTTAACTTCATCTTTGATGCCTTTGATTTTCATATAATATTAAAATTGCTTGGAACTGTAGAAATGAGAAGCAAAACCTTTTATAACAACATCCTAAAAAACTAGATATGGAATTTAGGAAGTTATTGAATTAAAAAGGATATGTAAGAGGGGCATGGTCTAGTTCAAACTTAACAACCATATGAGAGTGGTCTGAAATGTTGTGTTAGGAAAATAGAAACCAGTATTAGAAAAATGTTACAACCATAGCAAATTGGATAAGCCACTATCAAGTTTTTTCCTCAAGCAGATCTCATTATTGTGCTTATTACTCCAAGTGAAAAAATTTCCCCTAAGGTAAATCAGAAACCTGAAGATCAGCTAAGTAATTTTTAAGATCATGACAGATAGGTTTATTGGAATAGTGACCTTCAACTTCATCATAATGAGTGATGGAATTGACATCACCAACCAAGAGCTAAAGAGAGTTGATACTAGGTGCTAGCTCTTTTAGCTTACTACATAAGGAAAGTATTTAAAAGACATAATTGATAGCATATATGATAGAAATATTCAAGACTTTAAATAGATGTTTGGAAATACTTGTAATCAATTGGTCAGTAATGGTGGAACCAATTATGTTAATCTCGTCACTATTATAGATCACTATAATCTTTCCATTGGGGTAAAAATCTTGATTAGAGATGGACCTCTAACTATTATTTAAAAAAAGATAGGAGGCTACTGAAGTTCTTTTTCATTTTGGTTTCTTAAATACTTATCAAACAGGGCTTACTTTTTACAATAAAGTCTCTAATCACTTGATTTTTATAAGGGAATTCATACACCTAATGTTCATTGACCAAAAAGACATTAAGAAATAGAAGAAGAAGTATTCTTCTTTCTACTAGATCTTCTTCTTGACTTAGTTTTGAGATTAGCTTCAATACCTAATGCTTAAGTTGTGATTACTAATTCACGTGCAAGGACTTCAATTATTCTTTCCTTTACAGTAGGAGTAACTACTTCTATACTATCTATAGGATTATTAGTGTCCATGGAATTATTAACACAATCAATATTATGTTTGTTACTGGCTACCAAGGTATAAGAATGGAAGTCCTTACTGATGTCTCCAATAGGAACCTCAACTTGAACTTCACCCATCAGTTCCTCAAAGCTACATGTTTTAAACAATTTTTTAGTTAGTTGCCAATTTTTTTTTGGTTTAGCTGAAGGAGATTTCCATACATATTTGATCTTCAATGTGTCTTCAATAAGCTCAAGATTGTCATTAAACTTCATGATTGATATCTTCTCATGTAGCTTAGCATAATTATCAACAACCACACATATTCTAACAAAAATAATCCTTTTTTATGCATTGGCCTGATCAAAACGTAAAGTTTTACCAATTAAGCTAGCTAGAAAGATTAATCCTTCAATGGTCGAATATTCAAGAGGTATATCATGTACATAAAGCCATAAAGGTATGTTAGTATGCCAGTTCTCTTCAAATTTAACACTAGGGCTCCATGTTTGAATAAGGAAAGGTTTATTGTAAATGTGCCAAGGATCAAAATTAATAACTGCTTTACTACATCAAGATAGTTAAATTTGAAGAAGAATATGTCTTGTTTGTTAAGCATGTCATCAAGAAGGCCAAATTGCTACGAGTTGCTAGTTGCCCAAGTTTTCACAATAGGAAAAGGAACTCTTTTATTTAGAAAGAAGCCAACTAGAGTGGATTTCCATTTCTAAGCTCCAACATGAAGAATAGATATGGGAGGTGACACTATTAGATTGTCAGAAGTAATACTGGGGGAAAGTAGGAAGGCTTACCTTTAGGGTTCAAATTGCCAACAACTTGAACCTATAAAGGATTGGTAGAAAAGAAACAGGACAATTACTAGATGGATCAGTAAGTAACAGAAGCAGGAATGTGATTATGAGGAGGCAGAAGAGTAGAGACAAACATTGAAGGAGATTTTAGTGTCGTAGGTGAAGAAGGAGCTAGAGGAGATTGAATTTTTTCTAGTGGTGGGAAAATTTAAAAGATGACATAATGTTTTGTCTACTAGGTAATAAAAATACCTATTACGTAAAAGAAGTCCAAAGGTAGAATTCAGTTGGATAACTGTTGAGTATGAGAAGTAAGGAGAGTATAGGAATGGAAATGAAGGAGGGAGGTGGAAGCTAAACAAAACAAGAGAAGACACATCGAGCAGAAGTTGAAAAGACAAAAATAGGACTTTGATATCAAAAGTTGAAGATCATCAACCAAGAAGAGGATGTGGAGTAAAGGAGGAGGTAAGGAGGGAGAAGAGGAAGCTTAGGTTAGGGAGGCAGTGCCATGAAAATGAGATATTGAAGAATGGAGGAAGTTCTCTATAGCTATTTCCATAACCATTCCTTACATTGCTATTGCAATCAACAAATGTAAGCAAAAAGTTACAATCTTTAAATGTGGGTACTTTGATATATACATAAACTTTTGGTATAGGTGGGATTCATTTCCTAATAAAGAGATTATTCACCATGTTATTTAGTCTTTCAAAGACAATTTAGTATAGAATCAATCTCTAAAGAAGCATAAATCTATGTAGAAGAAAAAATAGAGATTACGAGTCATTTTGAAACTAATATTTTAGTTAAAAAGCTTAGAAGACACATGAAATTTCAACGAGAAGACAATTGAATTGATTAAAAAAAAGTTTGGTAAATTGATTTTATTGTTTGTTATTATTATTATTATTTCAATTATAATTATTTTATATTCCATGTTATTGCTGACTTGTAAAGGGTCTCACCTATATGGCATTCCATATCAACAAAGCTAGCCATAGAATTAATGATATGTTTTTCTCACAATAAATTGAAAGTTATAACATTTGATTGATATTTTTGGTAGTTCTAACTAGTGCATAAAATTAAAAAGTTTTCAAGATTTTAAATATAATTTATCTTAAAATTAAAGGAAAAAGAACTACTACCAAGTTAGAAACCCATTATGTGACCTTAAATAAGTATAAAATGTTTGATACTTAATGACTGATGGATATTTCATAAAGTTTAGAATTTATATGGTCTAATTAAATCAAATTTGTATGCTAAAACCAAAAAAAGGGTTACTAAGTTACCTATTATGTGTTTATAAGTAGATTATTTCATTTTTTACAACTAATAATGTACTTTGATGAAAGATGTTAGAAGGATGATGATCGGTGACTTTAAGATAATTGATTTAGGCTTAATGATGTTTTTATCATGTTTTTCTCTCTTTAGAGAAGTATGTTAAGGATCCAATTATGAAATTTCAAATATAATATTGTAATCATATAATAGCTCTATTGGAAAATTAATTGAAATCAAGCCACAAGTATAACGAAATAGTTTTTACAATTTTCTAAAGGATCATTTTAACAAAATAACTCCAAATAATAATTAAGAAATAAAAAGGTTAAACATAAACATGATTTAGGTATCTTACAATTTTTTTCTTCTCTAATGAAGTTGTTAACCATTAATTATTTAATTGTCTAACTATTAATGGTATCTATAGAGTAAAGGACGAGAACTTAAATCTTTTAAAAGAGATCAACAAAAGAACTAGTTCATTTGTTGGCTTTCCCGTTTTATAGAGAAATACTAAGGTTTCTTTCAAAGTTTAATTAAAATTAAGCTCTAAATTATAAAAAAAAAATACTCTAATTATAATTGTATTTTTATATTAATAAAATCAAATACCCCATCTTTAATGCTAAAAGTTTCTTAGACTTCACAATTAAATTTAACTTAATTTAAATTATTTTCTCTCTTTAATTGCTTTATATGTGTAACCCATTAAGTTCTTAATATGTTAGAAATAGTTAAAAATTATACTATAATTCATAATTAGAATTAACTAAATTAAAACTCTTTTTTATTTATATTTAATTCTTTAATTAAAGAATTTATAATCTTAGATCAAAATTAATGTCTAGCAATATCTCATAATCACCCAAATATTATAAATATCAAAATGGTTTGAGTTAACCTATCGATACATGGCTGTAATCATAATTTAATCGTTTCATCATCTAAACTTTCAATTGGACATAGATTATGATATTAATGTATACTCTATTTAAATCTAATTATTTTCATTCTTACAAATTAGTAATTAATCTATAAATTATATTTGAGAACAACCTTAACAAATTTCAAGTCACTATGACAAAAAAATTTCAATTCACTACTAATTGAGATAGTATAGCATTCTCTTTAATTACTTAGGGATAATCGATCCTAAAGTGCTCAAGCTTGGGCACTAGATTTCAAAAATCCTAAAAGGTTGGGAACTTTATAATTGCTTATCCCATACTTTAAAGTAGTGAATCTTTTATTAACTTATTCTATTAACTTCATAGAGTTTATACTATATCCAACTACTATCAATTGAGTTACTCTCAGTAAAATATATCATAAGTAACACTAAGATATAATAATTCTCATATAAGATACTTTGGTAATCTCTAGTTTAAGGATCAATTATACAACTATCATAATTAGGACATATGTAGACACAAAAGTAATATTCTATTTAGAATCCTAAGAATCAGACTACTTCAATGAACTTATTCTCTAATAAACACCTACACTTTTATTTAAATATTTTCATATCTTAACTTATAAAATCAATTAAGTTTTTATTAAAAAAAAAAGAAACGAAATGTGTACTATTTTTATGTTCTTTCAATATATCATATTGATAAAACTATAAATAATTTTAAAAAATACCTAATTGCAGTTTAAATACTATAAATGTCATTTCATCATAATTTTAATTGCATAATAATTCTTATAGCAATTTTTTTAATATTAAGAAATTATAATAAATAAAAACATTAAAAATAGCTTATATATTAACAAATTCCGTTCAACATCAATCAAAAGTATTATCTAAAAGATCATAATAGAAAATTTACTTATTAAAATTTAATTGAAAGTTTATTGTCCAATCAGCATAATGCTACTACTCGGACATCATCTATCTTAGCCATCTTAAAATTCCATTACTGGACTACTACTTAGAACTAAAATTATGGAATTTAAGATACAAATGTTAGTAACCTTTTATAGTGATGGGACAGGTTGAATTAATTACTTAAAGACATACCTAACTGTGTTGGAATATTAATTCAAGAGCCTTTTGTTAAAATCCAAAAATATCAATATCTTTGGAGAAGTTGAATACATGAATATCACTTAAATAACTCATCAAATGATTTAGTTATAATACTTATTTAGTAGTATGAAATTCTTATTTTTTGTGATGATAAAAAATTAATGTATTTTAGTAGTCCAAGATGTAACGAAACTTGAGATCACTTTATAAGGAAATTAATAACTATAGAAATAAAACTATAAACTTGCCATCTTGTAGGAAGTGATTTAGGGGCTTATACTCAATGACTAAACTCTTCTTTCCTCTATCTTTTCTGCCCTTTTCCAATAAGGAGGAGCAGCAAGGTAGCTTGAGAAAGAGGTGGAAATAATAAAACAAACCTAATCGGGCAAGAGAGAATTGTGGGGGTGCTTGTAATAGAAGGAAGGAACTTTTTTATTCTTGTAGTGGTAGGCAGATTAGCCATTGACAGAAAGAGGAATATTTCTAGTAAATTTCTTTAGGATTAAAAATATGAAATTTCCATGAGGTTGAAAAAACTTTAAAAAGTTCTTTAATTTTTAAATTTATCAAAAAAACTCGTACATTTTAAATTTTGGAAATTTGTTTTTTAAAGTTTAGTAAAATATAATGACACAAATATCACACATTAATTAATTAAATACTATTTACATGATGATTTAACTCATTTTTAAAATTTAAAACAAACTAATTTAATTTAATTTAAACTAAAAATTTATTATAAGTATATTAAATTATTAATTTAATTAACTCTTAATATGTAATTAATGAATATCTTAATTAATAATCTTATATTTCTATTACTTGTAAGAGTTGCTTGTTAAGTGATTATGCTATTTTTAGAATTTAGTTATATCAGTACTCTTTTTAAATGGCAATTAAATAGTTAACTAATTTTTTAAAAAAAATCTAAAAAAGAGTTTTATTAATAAAAACTTTACTAATATAAGTCACCGATAAGAGGCAAAAGCATAAGGTACTTTTACGTGATAAAAATGAGTCTAAATCTTCTGTCTAATATTATAGTGTCTTATTGTGTCTAATAAATCTTAGCTATTTATTTATGTGGGTCCCATATGAAATTTGCGTAGGACCTACAAAATAAATGATTAAAATTCTATAAAATAAAATAAGACAGAGTAAAACTGGACAGAAGATCTGATCTGAATAAAAACTTGTCCTAATTTCATCTCTGTGGCTCGTTACAGACAATAGCTTGTGAGAATTGTTACTTTCATCACGGAGAACACCATCATCATGTGACACGTAGTTTGGCATGGAGAAATGATTTCTGGGACCGACGTCGGTCCCAAACTCATGTTCCGTCTCAGTCTGCATCTTGTCAAATCATATTTAGCCAGTAGCCACAAGTATTATTGTGGTTGGAGTAAATTTAACCCTAGCAAAGCAAAACTAGAAAAACAGGAAGCCATAAACGAAACGTGAGATAAGGGGCACTTGCCATTTAGAGGTCGAATAAGCACGGCCTCAATGTCACCACTCTCCACCCACTGTCTGGGGAACGGGTAAAGTCCCTGTCCAGTTTTATGCTCAGGTAGCCCAAAATTGTGTCTTCAAGTAATAATTGCTTCGTTCCAAGACAAAAAGTTCACAGACATCTCCGTCGCACCAAAACGCCTTTAGGACCACATATATAGCACCAGAAGTGGTACAGCGCAATAAGATTTCATCTCTGGTCCCAAGTTTTACATAATTCCCTGATTGTATTAGTCTTTTCTTTAAAATACCATTGGGATAGGTGGGACGAGGAAATTCGAGAGATATATCATAGTGGCTCTGGACCATGTCAAAAACTTTTTTGAACGAACACATAGGTAGGTTGATTTTTTAATTTTAAATAAACGTGGGGTATTTTATATATCCGACAAATACATACAAATCTGTCGTCCATATGTTGATTAACATCTTCTTTCATATGCAGACGATTGAAATAAATTTCGATAAAGATGTTTTATACCTTTCTGCCCTACTTTATTTATATATATTGTTAACATAACTATATATACATAACATATTAATTATTCCACGAGGGTAAACTTTGAAATAATTGATAAAGTTGCTCATTTATAATCATAAGGTCATAGGTTTAAGTTATAAAAACAATCTCTTTATAAAAATACAAAAAGAATACTGCATACAACATGACTCTTCCCAGACTTTCACAAAGCGAGGAGCCTTATGTACTAGGTACGTTAATTATTAATTATTCCACACATGTTTAAAATACTATAGTAGTACTACGTAGGGATAAGACTGCATGTTATCAGACCTCCTTAGATCTCACAACTCAGTTAGATTTCAACTAAATGTTGATGATGATGACGATAATTGTATCAATATTGTGTTATTTGAGCAGAACCAAAATTAACATCTCCTTTCATATGTAGGCGATTAAAATAAATTTCGATAACGATGTTTTATACCTGTTTGTCCTACTTTATTTATATATGTAGTTAACATAACTGTATATACATAACATATTAATTATCCACGAGGGTGAACCTTGAAGCAATTGATAAAGTTGCTCTTTTATGATCATAGGATCACAAATTCAAGTTATGAAAATAGTCTCTTTATAAAAATAGAAAAAAAGGCTGCGTATATCATGACTCTTCCCAAACTTTCGCAAAGCAAAGAGCCTTATGCACTAGAAACGTTAACTATTAATTATTCCACGGATGTTTAAAATACTATGATTTTACTATGTAATACAGTTTATAGTTAGCTTATATATTATATTAAATTTTATTCAATTATTTTTAAAGAATGATTATTTTATCAATATTCCGCATTACACATGGGTCTATAGGAAACAGTCTCTCTACTACTTAGGCATAAGACTGCTTACTATCGAATCTCTTTAGATCTTGTGACTCAGCGAGATTTCAACTAGGTGTTGTTGACGACGACGACAACGACGATCATGATGATGACGTCGACGATGATTGTATCAATATTGTGTTATTTGAGGGAACCAATATTAAATTTTTTTAAAGGTCAAGATATTTTGCTCTCATGTTTTGTAGATTTTTTGTTTGGATTCTTGATATTTTGTACGACGAGACAAGTTAAAATAATGGAATATATTCACATGTTTAATTCAAATTTTAATTGAATTATTTTTTAATTCAAATTATAATGGAATTATAAATCTTTAGTTGTTAGGAGACTGGGACCATTAACCTCAAAGTTGGCTTCCTACTTTATTTATATATGTAGTTGTTGACAATGAAGATGATTGTATCAAGATTGTGTTATTTGAGCGAACCAAGATTAACATCTTCTTTCATACGTAGACGATTGAAATAAATTTCGATAAAGATGTTTTATACCTGTCTGCCCTACTTTATTTATATATGTAGTTAACATAATTGTATATACATAACATATTATTTATTCTGACCATAGGATCACATATTCAAGTTATGAAAATAGTCTTTTTGTAAAAATATAAAAAGAAGGATGTGTACATCATGACTCTTCTCAAACTTTCGCAAAGCGAAAAGCCTTATACACTAGATACGTTAATTATTAATTATTCCACACATGTTTAAAATACTATGGTGTTACTACATAATACAGTTTATAGTTAGCTTATATATTATATTAAATGTTATTCAATTATTTTTAAACAATGATTATTGCATCAATATTCCACATTACATGTGGATCTATAGAAAACAGTCTCTCTATTACGTAAGGATAAGGCTGCATACTATCGAATCTCCTTAGATCTCACAACTCAGCGAGATTTCAATTAGGTATTATTGACGATGATGATCATGATGATAATGATGACGACAACGAAAATGATTGTATCAATATTGTGTTATTTTAGGGGAACCAAGATTAATTTTGTTTTGAGGTCTAAGATATTTTGCTCTCGTGTTTGGTAGATTTTTTTTTATTCTTGATATTTCGTACAATGAGACAAGTAAAAATTGTGGGATATATTCCCAAGTTTAATTCAAATTTTAATTGAATTATTTTTTAATTCAAATTATAATTGAATTATAAATCTGTAATTGTTAAGAAACTTGGACCATTAACTTCAAAGCTAGCTGGGTTCCTAACATTTTATAGATTTTGGGCAAAATAAAAGAAGAGCTCCTATTTTGCCTCTTTCTTTTTATAAGGGTTAAGAGTGGAATTTCATAAAGAACAAAAAGAAACAAAATAGGGTAAAAAATATGCCCTGTTTTGTCTCATTTTTTCTTTATATGGGTTAAAAATGACCTTATTTTATTCTTTATGTAAGGGAATCTTAGGCAAGTGGCCTATTTGCCCTTGCCTAGAATTGAGCCTGCTTTAACGCCCCTTCACTTTACCAGTCTAAGGATAAATTTCCTTTAAGTTTCCTCCTAATGCAGAATTTCTTGGGCTGAAAATGCAGAGGTACAATAACTTAAGCTTCAACCAAAGACCTACTCAGTGGTAGCATTGATATTTTCGCTATTTTTTAATGGTAAATGAATGAAGAATTGTAATTTTTTCAAAGAGAATTTAGGTGTGAGAACTTTGCATGATTTTTAGGACAATGGTCAATGCTAGATTTTTTTTAAAATATATTTTCCAGTCGCCATACTTTTCCTATAAAATTTTAATTTGTGTGTTTTGTTTTTACATTTTAATTTTAATAAGATAAGGTTTATCTTTCAAGATCATGGTCACTAGTATTTTTTTTCTTTATCTCTTTTTTTTCTATTTAGGATAGGAGCCCTTCTGATAAAGAACTTAATTTTTATTAGAACAAGAAAGATAACTCTAAACTAGCATAAGATTAAAAAAGAAAAAGGAAAAGAGGGTAATTCCATCCTGAACAAAATTCAAATATCTTCCCATAAAACTAAATTGAGTTATTCTTCATATTCATAAGGAGCTAGGTTGTTGCTTCTACTACATATTTTATTTTATTCAGTTAAGATTGAATACGCTGTGAGGAAAGTGAACTTCGAATCCCTCAAGATCATACAGTCTCACATAAGCTGAAGGTTGCAACAAGCAAATTGTTAACACTTGAAATAATCATTCTGCTACTTATTTTATTGGACTCCAAAGATCAATAAGCTGGAAGATAACGAATGAGCTCTGATGGATATAAATTGTTCCCAAAATCCAAGACCTGAAAGTTTCACATTCCTAGATAGCAAGCAAACCGTCAAGTCCATCCCAGTCCTATGGCCTCAGTCCGAATGAACGTCAGAATCAACACCCAAAGTCATCTTCTTGGGTTCTGGAATATTAGAATTTATAACCAAGATAGAATGAAGCCCATGTTACACGGAACCATCCCTTTATAAGTCCACCATCTGTAACCCACTAGTCATCAGCCATAGCACAGTACATCACAATCTACAAATTAAGGACCCAACAGTTTGTACGTTTTCCTTCAATACCAAAAACATGAAGAGTCTTTTCTGCTCTATACTCTTTCTCCTATGTTTTCTCTTCTGCTTAGTCACCATAGGCGAGACGGCGGCCCCATGCAGCACGGTGGACGCCAAAGCCGCTGCCTGTGTGATGTTTGCCACGGGCACAGCTCCGAAACCCACTCCTCATTGCTGCAGCGGCCTGCAACAGTTGGCTCAAACTGTGAAAACAGTTGATGACAAGAAAGCAATCTGCAGGTGTTTGAAGGCAGGAGGCAAGTCTCTTGGTGTTAAAGACCAGTTCTTGAGGAAGATTCCTTCAGCATGCAACATCAAAGTTGGCTTCCCCGTCTCTGTGAGCACTAATTGCGAATCGTGAGTATATTTATATGTTTATAAACACTAGAATCATGATTAACGGTTCCTCGGAAATTTAGTATGTACTTTTCTAAAGGTTTGAGCTGCTTGCTTTAGTCTGATTCTTTTGTTCCAATTTGCAGGATTCATTAGAACAGACACGGATATTATCGGAGAAAATAAAGACTTTCGCAGGTGGCATATAATTAAAGTTAGGACAGTTTCTGAATAAAACAGTCGACAACAATGCAGCTTCCTGTCATTGTTCGACCCTTGGTATTTTCATTAATAAACTTGGCATATTCAAGTTAATGTAATGAGTTCAATCATCCGATCAGTTTTTCTTAAATGACACCATTCAATGATTTCTCCTCATTTTTTTCACCCCAAGCTTTTCTCGATTGAAGTGATCAATGAAAGTAACTCAGGACATATTCACTTAGTTCATTACGTATGCATGATTAATAATACCAATTATCCCTAAGTTCTACATAATATCCTAAATTCTACATATTAAATATTCTGTAGAGTTGTTTATAAGTCAACCATTTCTTTAGAATCTGAAAGATACAAGATAAACCCACGACTTGACACTACAAAAAATTAATATAATTGACTATCAACATGCCGAATGGCGACTCCTATTTGCTCTTTTACTGACACATCTCGACATTCATCCACTAAAATAGAGAACAAGTCATCACCCATATATAAAATAATAGCCTTTGTTGTCTCAAATGCAGCTGCATTGATGATATCACGTTGAATATCGGGTGATATAAGTTTGGGATTTTCAGGAGCATTCCCTATAACAACATTCCTAATTTCTTCATTGTTAGAAGCTATGAATTTTAGTAATTCTAGAAAATTCCCTTGATTTGTTGAATTCTCAGACTCATCATTCCCCCGAAAAGGCAGCCCTTGCATCAAAAGATAACGAAGACACCCTATTGATGCATTTAGCCTACACCGATATTCAATTTTTGATTTCTCTGATTGCCTTGAAAA
>JANIJF010000007.1:3623029-3637272 GCA_024520955.1 Erythroxylum bequaertii
TTAGGATTACTTAAATTGTAATTTGATTAGGATTCCTTATGACATTAAGGATATGAACTAAATTAGGATTCTTTTACGCCTAGTTAAAGTAGTATTAGTAGTTAATGTTTTGAATCCTTGTCACACTTGCTAAGGAATGTTCCTTTAGGACTCTATTTTTCTATTATTTTTAAGATTCTAGTCATTAAGTATTTAATGCTTATAAAAAGTTTTCTTATTGAAGTAATTCCTAAATCATCAATATAGAAATTAAATTAAGAGTTTTCTTCACTTTTTGTGAGAATTCCCTCTTAGTTCTTTGACAAGAAGTTAATATGATCTTATCAATGTAACTTTTTGTGATTAAAATTCTTTTATCTTTGGTTCTAATCAATAGGTGTGGTTAAAATCTACTTTCCATACTAGATTTGAAGACGAACTTAGGGTTTTTTAATTTCTTATTATCCAAGTTTTAGGTTATTTTCATACTAAAGTTCACATTATTTGGTCAGAGCTTTGGCTCTTGAAATCAAATGCTACTTTTCCTTTTATTGTTTAATTATTTTCTTATCATTTGTGATTTTTTCGTTCAAAGTAAAAGAGGGAATATATCTCTAACATTTTAGAAGAAATGTGAATGATTTGAGTCTATTAGATTTAAGAATGATTTGATATACTAAATGAGTTAGGATATTCTTACCAATGTAAATTAAACCCTAAATCTACATACACAAAATATTCAAGATCTCAAAACTATATGATATTCAAAAGTTTGTCATTCACAAGAGAAAAATATACATGAACCCATTAGAGAATGTTAAAGATAATAATTATGCATTCCATTGAACACCTTAAGTGCAAAAAAATTTCAACCCTATCTAAACACAAATTAAATAAATCTTCCCATTATTTACATGCAGAACACTAACACAATAACAATCAAACCTAAATAAACAAAAAACTGCAATTAAATCAGTCCAAACAAACATGAAAAAAATCTTCAATCGATGGCTTACCTTCGAAAGTGGCAGAGAAGATGACGACAGACGGTCAACGTCGGAGAAGATGAGATGGAACGCCGACCGGAGACGCAGCACGTGGTCGGAGCACGGACGACAACGGAGGAGGAAATCGAAGGAGAGGAGAGGGCTGTCGAAGGCCGAAGGAAAGAGAGGCGTGCGCGAGGAGAGGAGAGGGGAGGGACGAGTTCAGTTTTGATTTAACCAAAACGACGTCGTTTAGGTTAAATTAAAGCCGCATCTGAGCATAATTAAACGAAGACATTTTTTAGCAATACCGACAAAATCGTTTTGGTTAAATTAAAACTGCAGCTGAGCATAATTAAACGACGACATTTTTTAACAATACCGACAGAATAGTTTAGCTGCCAAACATCTCTTTCTCCACGACAACTTTACCGACCAAAAATGAAATTCTGTCCCAATTTATCGACGGAAATACATGCATCGGTATAGTTCCGTAGCTACTATTTACTGCGAATATTTCCCTCTAAATATGGCAACAGAAATCTTTTCTGTCGCAATATACGTGTAAAATTGTGACGGTATAGAAATTTTCGTCGCCATTTCCATACGATTACAATGCCGACGGTAATTTTCCGTTGCTATTAGACAATTTTCTTGTAGTGAAAAACCTAATGGTATGACCCCAACAATAGAAGGAAAAGATAGAAAATTTAAGAGAAGGTGCTACTAATTATGAGGACAACATTTGTCCCTTGGAACTAGCGAGGGAGGAGTCAACAAAGAGCTTAAGTGATGGTGAAACTATGCTTGAACCTAATAATATCACATAACAACTCAATTAGAACATTCTAAAGAGCTCTCTGGTCCAGTACAATAGTGGAAGAGATGGTTTTGAGGGTTAGTAGTAGAAAATTAGCAAAATGAGAGGATCTAAGGGATCAAAAGGTAATTCCTCTTCCAATTGATAATTTTGATATAGAATGTGAAAAGGATAAACTACCCAAGAAAGTAGTAAAATTTTAAGGATTTTTTAATACAAGAAATGCCACTAGTTATTTGTATTTTGGAATTTAAAATAAGGTAGGAAAAATGTAGAGCATAAAGTAATTAGGGCCTTAATGGAATTTTGTATTTAATCATTAACACTACCACAGTGGGAGAATATTCGTAGGTTATAATTCTAGTAGAGTACTGATGAAGATGTTTAACGAAAATGACTAAACTTCATTTAGAATAGGTGCTATAATACTTTTGTCTACGGTTCAAGAAACCAAATCAAATATCCTCTAACATATAAATATTGTTATTTTTATTTCAAACTAAGTTAATGACAAGATGCGAAGGAAACATTAAACACTTATAATAGTCCGAGAAAAAAATCTTTATATTACTCCATGGATTATTAATTTGGCTTATTATGTGTTAGTAGATAAGGAAATTGAAAGGGTTTTAGTCCGAGAAAGCAGGTATTCCACGTCCAAAGTCATAAGAAACTTCAATATCCTTCTAACCTAATAATTATCAAATGTTAGTGAAAAGGATTAGAAAGCAAACAAGCTCGATCCATAAGATTAACAATACTTTCTAATAGAACAATATCTTGTATCACGGGCAGATTCTTTGATATCATATTTGGCTTCTCTTCCGCATATGCTACCAATTAATTAATGCTCCGTGGACCATAGAATACGTATCGATTCTTTTAGCCTGAGATTGATGTGAAATATGCAAGACTGGGTGGTGACGTAAAGTGAAAACTTGTATCAATAAGCTTTCAACCAGATTCTGCAAATACGTAATTAAACAATCTCCAATTATGGGCACCAATGGCTCCCTTATCCACAAGGGTTACTTTATTCTTATACCTTTAAACTCATTTGACCGGCCCTATTCTGTGCCCTTAAATAACTCCCAAAGCAGGTTCTTTTAATTCATTCTCATTTTATCTTCAATTGCCTAAGTTCTGCTCATATTGTATTTCCGTGTGTAACTTGCACAAGTAGGTTATAACTATATACAAATCTGAATAGCGGGAGAGATTACCTATCCAGAAGCGAATCTGCACATGGATGGGGATATATCTTGAAGAAAATCGGGTATACATTATCCTGTGTTTTGTGTTTTTTGCGAGTTTCAAACCAAAAAGGCCTGCAATTAAAACTGTGGAAACAAATATGTCAGAAGTCTCATTGACTTTAAGGAGCAGAGGCTTCTCGTCAGGCGTGCCAGTGGGTAGACCCCGGACCTCTCGCTTTTTGGAAAACGTGATTTTATATCTTTGTAATGTTTAGTCAAACTATTCCACCAATTTAATAATTCGTTATATAGAATTCGTTAAGTGATTCTTATATAAGCTATAATTACTTTTATTGACTCAAATTTTTTATATTTTAAATTAAAATTTCAAAAACATTACTTTCACAGCTTAAATTACTATTGAACACAATTATTCTTGTGGAGCAAATTAAAGGAGAATGGATCTTCTATTAATATTTGGAAACGTCAATAATATGTTAGATCATTTAGAAGAACAAGATAATTTTAGCCTTATTAACTATTGTGAAGACTTCTCACTATACCAACTATATTAAAGCCACTACTTTAAAAATAGAGGGTCACTTTATTAAAAAGCTATGTTCACTAACATATTGTTTTTTGACCACACTCTTATTTTAGTGAAAAATATCTTCTTCACACGATGAGTATATTTCCATTTACATTTAACAAATTTTTAGTTAAAATTAAGGGATTTGAAGAAGCAATCACCAAAGGACACAATACAATTTTTCAAAGGCATAAGCTTTACATTTGTATGAGAAAGTTTCAACAGTTGAAAATTAGCCTTAAGGCATTCAATAGGAAGAAGTATAGCAACACTTTTCAAGCTATCTCTTTAATGTGAACCTTACTAAGAGTAGTAAGAATTAATAACCGAATTCATGACTTTTCCCTAGGACCACCTAAGAAATCATATTTATGAAACGAACTACGACCGTTGATTGTATGATTAAATAAGAACCTAAGTTATAAGGAAAGCTATAGATGCCACACTGAAAGATAGAGATGAGAAGGTGAGTGATAAGTTTGAATTATGAGCACCATAAGTTTAAATTTTGACAAGTTCAAAGAGTTTAATGGAGAATAAAAAAAGATAATGGCCTCTAAAAAATTATTAATTATAACTATGAGACAAAAGCATAAAACATAACTTTATATAGAGAAAGGTTTAAAACCTTAAAACCAAACTTAAATCCAATTTTAATTTGAATTTACAAATATTTAGCTTGTTTAAAATAAAAGAGATTTGAAAATAAACTTAATTCATTAATTTTGATCTTGATATAGGAAAGTAAGTACAAAAGATATGTAAATAATAAGGAAAAGGAAACTACAAATTTGAATTGGCTAGAAATTTGTCCAAAATAATAAAAACAAGTCCAATAGTTAAAGCTTCCTTCACATTCTCGCGTTTGTGTCAAATAGTCAACTTTTGAGAGCCATAACATGAGCTATAGAGCTACAAATGAGTGAATCTTGATTTGTTGGAAATATGAAAATGTGTTATAGATTTTGTAGTTTTAGGCAATTTAGAATTCTATAATCTTCTTAAAAACTAGAAGAAAATATTTTACTACACAATTTGTTCAGCTAAGTTAACTAGTATTGAATTTGAGGAAATGTTTAATTGTTCAAAGTGCCAATATACCTCTAATTAGCACATTTAAAGCTTCTGTAATCTTTTTTGCTCTTACCTATGTGAATAGACCTCCATTGCTCAATGAATCACTGGTTTTATACTTTTAATTCTTTTTAGATTATCATGTGATTTCCCAATACCCCATGGGAGGATGCGGGAGTGTCACATCGGACTCACAAAAGGAAACAAATAACGGACTGATGCGGAAGCATTGCAACATATACTAAACATTCATTACATGTATTTTCAGAAACTGACGCAAACATACATTACAAATCATTCCAAACTTGTTCAAAACATACATACATTATATCACATGAAAATAATACAAATTTGTTCCAAAAACTGAAACCAACTTGAAACATAATTATTACAAAAACTTACAACAATTCAAAGTCATACACAGGGCAAATCCACTATGCTAAGCATATAGCTTAGTGATTAATAACTAATCTATATATAAATCGATAACTCATCATACTAAATCATGTAATAGCATAAACATGCATTAACAAATTTATTTGAACAATAAATTAGACATAATACATTTTAGAACAGATTTTATAGTTAACAAAGCTGAATATCCAAAGAGGGTATAAACCCTTCAGAATTAGAACACAATTTTGTTTATATCAGAATCAGACATATATCATAACATAAAATCAGATGAATGTTAAGCCATTTACAAAAGCGGGTAATGGGATTTATATAGAAGAGACCGAAGTCTCAACACTGAAGTGTCATAGGAGAGATCGAAGTCTCGACACCGAAGTGTCACAGGAGCAGCTGCAGACCCTTCTAGGCATGTCTATTTACCCACAACTAGGGCTCAATAGTTTTAATGCAAAACAAAGTCATTTGAAACATTTCATATGCAAAACAAGTTGTCAATCATATTCACTTAAAAGTAGCACTTCCAATGATATATCATGCATCAAACGCCTCGGACAATTATTGTCCGGAATTCAGAACACAATCAGTATAAATCAATTTCAACAATCATAATAAAGTAAGGTATGACCATTTAAGATTACTCACCAAAAGCTCCCTTATTTTTTATTACCTCGAAGTCCCGACAATATCTGGAAGAGATCGCTCTTTGCGTTCCTCTATAACGTTTAACACATACACAAATCACCATTGTGCATGATTTAGAATTCATTTACGTATACTGAACATGTATGATGCATGTTCATGACAAATTCTCGGGTATATTTCCTTACTAAACTAATGTAAACATCAATTGTACTTCAAAAGTTCCTAAATTCATACATTCAATTATAATTCCAGCTTTTGCTAAAAGCACTTCATTCTAGTCAACATTGCATAATCAATAAGATCAAGAAAATGGTGTATTTTTGTAACACTCTCTTCTAGATAATTGTTCCTCATTGTCTTGAGTTTCAAATGATACCAAGATCATACAATTTGGTTTATTATTCAATGAGTTATGCTCAAAATACCACAGGCTGTGCACATTTGAAATTTTGGCTAATACATGATCATGCCTCCAACTTGTACACCTCATAACTCTTAATTCTAATATCCAAAAATTACAAACTTTACCAATTTAAAACTAAGAGAATAATCTACAACTTTGGTGAAGACACCTCAGTCTAATTCATCCTACATCAATACATTTTATTCAATAATCATAGGACATGATTTCTGTCCCTAGTAGTGCTACAGCCTAAGCCAAAACTCAATTTCATGCCAATTTTGAAAGTCTTAGAGACATAATCAAAATTTGACTTCTTCAAGAAAGTTGTAGAAATATGTCTCAAGTTTAATTTGAATCAAGAATCAACTCATTTGAAACTCTACAGATCAAGATATAATCACATTACCGAAGCATGTTCAGTGAAAATTCTCCAGTTCATGACATTCCAACACATTTCCTCACTTTCATCCAATCAATCTCTTTCAAATCAATTCAGATGGCTCTAAATTTTTATGGAGAGAAAGAAAAATATCTTAGGGGTCTATTGGTTCAATTATCAAGTCATTTAGAGGTCGGATGTAAAAGTTATATCCAAAATACTTACAGCTGTTTAGTAAAAATACTCTAATTCAAAAACTACATACAAACCATCACCTTCTTTCTCTCTCTAAAATGCAAGTTTTCATCTTCATTACCGAACTGCAGATTTTTCTCTCTTCTTCCTTCATTTTTTTTCTAGATTTCAAACTTATATCTTTTCTAATTCTCTTCATTTCGACCCCGAATTCAGTTCATATCATCAATAACAAATCAAAATCCATAATTACAAACAAACATCAAAAAATGTATATTCTTCACATATATTTCATATTTTTCTGTAGATTTTCACGCATGTATGTTGTCATTTTTTTGCATTTTTCCAGTTAACTCCAATTTTCTAAACTTTGCATCTTCTGCATCTTCCCACTCAATTCTTCATTCTTACTTCCTATTTTCAACATTTCTACACCCATTTAAATTGAACTTACCCCAAAATAATTTAAAGTTCCAAGTTACATGCAAACACTAAAAACTGAAGCATACAAGTGTGTGTGTGTGTGTGTGTGTATATATATATATATATATTTCAACTTCCTTTCACTGCTGCAACTTTTCTCTCATTGCTGCAATTGTCTTTCTTTTTTATTTTAATGCTAAAGGACATTCCTAAATAGAACCTATATCCTGCATGCATTCCTTTACAAGCATGAAAACATCATCTCTTTGTCATTTATCGATAGAGAGAAGTAAGGATAGAAAAAGACAACCAAATAATTTAGCTCATCCTTTGCAAGTTGTAACAGTGACTTGAGAATCAAGCATACAAACCACACATAAGAATGCAAATGATATGGTGGTTTGGTGATGGGGAATAAGGAGAAGAGTAGGTGATGTTGTTCAGTGAAGAACACTGAGAGAGAGAGAGCTAGAGACTTGTTCTTCTATATATGTAATCCATGTTTCACTTATTAGTGCTACCACATGTCACAATGCTATTGGTATTAGGAAAGGAGGAGTAGGTCACGCAGTGGAAACAAAGTAACCAGAACCAATAAACCTTTCTCTATGTGAACAACCATAACCAACACAAAAAAATAGCAACCAACAAAATCACAAATACAAGAAACTAAGCAGCAAGAAATAAAGAACACAGGCAATTTTACATGAAAAACCTCCTTCAATGTGAGAAAGGAAAAACCACGGGACCTAGTCTAGTAAAGAAAAACTCCACTATTACCGGTTAAGTTACAAAGAGTTTTTCACCTCTAGATATAATTAGAGTCACCACTCAACTCAAGATACAATAATAATCATCAATAAGATGAAAGAATCAAAGAGTTGAGAACAATATCACCCTTAGAATTTGACAGCAACTTCAATTGAAGATCAAGGCACCTTGGAGACCTCCAAATCCAATATCCACCATTCAGAATGAAGAACAATGAGATAGGAATCTCTGGTTAAAATTTCAGGTCGATCCGACAAGAAATCACCATTCGAACGAAGGTTAGAAGAAAACTGCGCAATGTTGAAAAAAAACAAAAATTCCTCTTTTCTCTTTTCCCTCTCTTTTCTCTTCCAGCTAAACCTCTCCTCTCTTCACCTATTTTGGGTTAAAACAACCTTTTATACTTAGGCTTTGGGCTCCACTTAGAAGTGACCCAAATCCAACGTCAATCTATCTATCTACTAATGACCAAGTTCTATACTACGCCCCATCTCAACTAAAAGTTTTCCTTCAGCTTCTTCACTGTCTATTGAGGGGTGAGGTATGCTTTAGTAGATGAGTTGAAACCCCACATATTTCATGTGCCATATGACACAGATATATAGATAATGTAGGGCTATCGGCTTATTCTAGATAGAGTTCCCACAACAAGAAAAAAGTTAATAACTCCAAGAACTCTTAATGAAAGATGCATAGAAAGAAACTTACCATGCCTAAGAAGCTGAGACATTGTGACCTATGATGTTGGTTCTCATTCTTTTGGACTCTCCTCATCAGTTAGCCAATTATTATTCCCAGTTTTGTTAGCGGCCTTACCCCGGAACTAAAAAATGTTTAACAAGAATAGTGATTAATTTTTTTTATATAATTCTACTATTCTAATACAAGGTTAAGATCTTAACCAAAATCTATTGTAATATTAAAGTGATAATAGGAGTTGATCTCAAGCTAATGAATGTAACTATTGAACCTAGTCCTTCTACTTCTCTAATCAATAATGAATTAAGGTTCTGATTGATTAAATTAAAAGTAAACTAAGGTGTTCACTATTTTGGATCACCGAAAAGTAAACTAAGATGTTAACTATTTTGGATCACCGAACACTTGTATAATAATTAAAAGAGAGAATAAATATGAACAAATATCCAAACTAAAGTTCCCCCTAACTTCATCTTACATTCTTAATTCAATTATAGGAATTTTATTGTTTGGACCAACGAGATTTTCTAGTGTAGTGGCCTATCATCTATTAATATATAGTTACTTATCCTAGATTGATTATTTGATATATCTATATATTTAATTATTTTTAGAATGTAATAGTCTAAGAACTAGTAGTCACTAAATCATGTTGAAGTCAAACATAGTAAAGTCCTAGGGAAGACTTTACCAAAATCTACCTTATTCATATCTTGGTTTATTCTTGATCATTGCTTTGTTCTAATATTTAGATTTATTTATTTTATTTTGATCCTCAATTGTTCTTTATCATTGTTCTAACTAATTAAGTATATGAATTGTAACATTCCGTTACCCATGTGAGGACTACAATTATGAATTATGAGAATTTATGAGAAAATAGGAAAATGCACATCATGCATAAATTAATTGTGACATGCACATTTTTGCACATTCATATGATTGTACATGCATTCTTTGACATTTCCGGGTACAATTGAGTTGTTAAATATGATTAAAATGTGTTTTGGCAATTTTGGTATTATTTAGGATATTTTGGAAATTTTAGTAAATTTTGTGAAAAATAACGATTTTTGGGCCAATTATGGTGTGACATGTGGCATTCTATAATTGGGACAAATGACAATAATAGACAGATGACAAATGGTTAATTAGTTGTAACAAATGGCTTGAAAGTGTTAGGACACATGTATGACATGCAAAGAACCCACGTATCTTATATTTTGAAAGGAAAACACTAGGAAGAGTTACGGTAGCTTTAGAACATCATTGATTTATTGAAGTCTTTGATACAAAACATAGAATGGAGGAAATCATGATGAGATCATGATAATGAGATTCTTATCATGTGTAATTACGTTAGTGTCTAAATTTTCCCTAGTCATAGGATTAATGAGATGGGATATCATTAATCTGTCTATCATTAATCCGGATAGACTAACATATGTTATACTCCTTGATTGGATCAAGCAGTATATCTCTTAAGCTATAGACATGAGTTTTTTAGAGTTAACATACGGATGCTAACCAAGGGAAGTAAGTACATTGGATTAAACTACTATGAAACAATCATATGGATATTCTATTTTAGTGTCATTGATTGTCTCATCACAGCAATGGTGTAAGTATCTTTTAACTTGAGGTATTCAAGGATATCTCAGATACTGATCCTATGCTTTGACTCCATTCATTGGTGCCTTTTAGGGGTTACTTATAGGGTGGTGATTGGGTACAGATTGAAATATTTGGAGATAATTGAGTAGCCAATAAAGGATTCACCACTCCTGATAGAAGAAGATGATACCCAAGACCTCTTATCGGGATCATTACTTGGAAGGCTTTGGCCAGAGAAGATATGTGTCATGAAGAGAGTCTTCAATGATACATAGAGTAATGAGATCCTCAGGACAAGATCTAATAACACTTGGACTAAAAGTGACGTAGTCAGTCTAGTGGAAGTTTACACATTGTCCATACTCTGAACCAAGTGGGTGGTATAGATGGTGAAATGACGAATTGCATGGAAACAATGCATATGAAAGGGTTTGTAGTCAAACCACTGACTTTCCAGGCAATTAGGGGTCATAACGTGTTGCTAGATACGGGTCTTAACTTACTTGAATTAAGTGGTAATTCAAGTGGCCAGCATAACTGGGAACCTAATGGGTCACACACATAGGAGATTCGAAGGATGAGTAAAATGGTCTTGAATGGTGATTTAAGATATGAGAGAGTGTTTCGGGATTGTATCACGATGTGATCGTGGTAGAAAATGTTGCATGGAATGGATTAGAAACAAGTGTTGTTGATTGCCAATTTGGCCATTAACTTCCCAAACTTTTATTAATGCATGTTATTCATGGTCATTAATTTCCCATAACTTCCATTAATGCATGTTATTCATGACCATTAACTTCCCATAACTCTCTATTAGTGATGGGGCTAATGGAAGGCCAAATGGTGCAAAAAATAGAGACGATTTTCGTACATCTTGTTTAAAACACAAGTGAAAGAAAGGTTCTTTCTAACACACACACTCTTTTTCTCTCTAACTCTCACAAGAGTTCTTGTCTTTGCTAGCACAAATAAAGGATTCTAGCCATCTATTGGTGAGGTTTCATCCTTCTATCTTTATGTGGACTTTCATTAGAGACAGTCTATGTTGATTGTTGTGGTTTATGACAACCCAACACGGAGAAGATTAAAGAACGAAGGAGATCGTCGGAAAGGTATGTAAATATCTTACATTTCATGTTTTTGTTTTCTATATCTATATGCATGAGTAGATATGATTTTTGAGGTTCCATTTTATTTTTTGCATTTTATTTTTAAGGTTACATAATATATTTGATATATATTATGTATGAGATGCATGATCGAAACCTTACAGTGGTATCAGAACCATCTTGTGCCTTGTTAGATGTCGAATACATGACATGTGAAAACTGTTTTCATGGTTGTGACAGTTTAGAGTCCTGTATTGTTTTGTTCAAAATTAATTTAAGGTCACGATTTCCTTTCACCAATCTATTCATAAGTTGTATTTGAATGATTCAGTGTGATTGAAAATATTTTAATATGATTAAAATATTTAATTTCGAATTTACAAAAACATGCATGAAATCTATCTTTCTACTGGGCATGTGATGTCTATTGGCTAAACTGATGAGGTAACACATGATTTCCGTGGAATTTGATTCTGGAAAAATTATGTGAACGTATTTAGGATGTGGTTATACCTCTGTAATTTTTGAAGAATTATTTAAAATATTCTAATAATTTTATCAAACAATTTTCCAGACCTGGACAGTTTTTCAGAAATTGTAGGATCTGTTTTGTTTGATGTTTTTGTATGTTTATATTTCAGTTACAGAAATTTAAAAATATTTTTATGTGAAAAAATTTGTTAATTTTATGTTTAATGCATGCCTAAATGATTTTGCTCGAAATTTGATTTTCAGAAAAAAAAAAATTTTAAGTCATATTTGTCGTTTTTGGTGTCTTATCGGTGTTTCAGTGATCATAATAATTTTTGGGTGATTCCTAAATTATTTTGATCATCATGAAATGACCTAGAGATATTTGGAATGATGATTTGATGTTCTGGAAATTTTGGAAAATTATAGAAAGTAATTTTGAATTAATTTTAGTATAGCAATAGATTTTCTAGTAAGACTAGAAAAATTAGCATGTGTGACAAAATTGAAGTTGTTTAATTTTGGATGACAAATAATTATTTAAGGTAATTAATTATGAATTAATTTCTAGAATTAGGAATTTATGTTAATTAGATTAATATTAATTCCAAATGCAATAACATACAATAGTAATTTTAACTAAGCTAGTAAAAGGAAGATAGTAAATCCAAGTGTTGGATTAGGCCTTTCATGTTAGGATCCATAAGATGTCATAACCAAAATGATGTGTTTACATATATGCATTAGAGAATACATGGTTAGGAGAATGTGTGGGCTTGCATGGTGGATGGTTATAGGCTTAGGCCTAATTTGATTGGGTAGTCCATATCATGCTATGTGGTTATAATAACTATACATACATACATATATATATATATAAGATCATCTAAGTTAGATGAGACCTTAGGCAAACCCCTCACTTAGAATATTAAAACTAACGCCTTCCTTTAATGTGGCAAGAACCAAAGTCCTTTTAAGGTTACATGGATATGTTCAAACTATGGAAATAGAATTTTCATATTAATGGGTCGGTTTTAACTAGAAGCGTTGGTTTGTTAGGCAAACCCAAGATCAATGTGGACAGAGGCGAAGTTGGGTAGTGTACATTAGATTTACACGTTTCATGAGTTGATAGCCCAATGAGTTTGCACATATCAACAGTTGATAACACTATGTTATATAGTTGCATTGAAGATGCAATTGGTATGATCGATACCCACCAGTTGAACTAAGGTGGCTTGTTGGGCAAACTCAAGGTCATTCTTAGAGATATTGGATATCGACCCACTAGAAAAATTTCTCTACGAGTTCTCTCATATTTATATTGAGGGTTATGAATTCGTGAAAATAGTGAGAGCCATAATGCGTGTTATTAAAGTCCTTATAGACGTGCATTTAAGTACATTCTAATTTTTCTCTATTTGATGATAGGTTGCTATTGCCCGAGTCAACACCATGAGTACTAGTGTGAATCTAAGATCATTAATGGAAGCTAATAAGTTGACTGGACCAAACTTCCTTGACTGGCTCAGGAACTTGAGAATAGTTCTCAAGTTTGAGAAGCTTGGTTATGTCTTGGAATAACCACTTCTTGATCCCCCTACTGTTGATGCTTCTGATGATGATCGAAGGGCATATAGGATACATCTCGATGATAGTGAGATGACTAGTTGTATTATGCTAGCCACTATGTCACCAGAGCTGCAAAAGTAGCATGAGGCTATGGATGCTTATACTATAGTCTATCATCTTAGGGAGTTCATTGATGAGCAAGCAAGGTCCAAAAGGTTCGAGACTTTGTGATTACTCTTCCATTCCAAAATGGTTAAGGGGACATCTCAAGTGTAGTATGCAGTGAAGATGAATGGCTACATCGAGCGATTAGCCTCCATGGGTTTTCTTTTGGGTCATGAATTAAGTATTGACTTAATTCTAGCAGGTTTAACCGATAATTACTCACAATTTGTGCTTAACTATCGGATGAACAATATATCCAGCACAATTCCTGAGCTGGTCAACATGCTTAAGGCAGTTAAGCCATCAATCCGTAAGGACAAGGTTGTGATACTGGTGGACTCTTCTAGTTTGAAGAAAAAGAGCCAAAAGAAGAAAAAGTCCGCATTGCCTAAGTGAGGTGTCAAGAAAGCAAAGAAGACTGCCTCGAAGGGAACTTGCTTCGACTGTAGCAAGGATGGCCACTGGAAGAGAAATTGCAAGGCCTGTTTGGAGTCCTTAAAGCAGAAGAAGGCATCTGATGGCCCATCTACTTCAGGTATTTATGTTATTAATATTCATATTATTTCTGATAACAACATATGGGTATTAGATACTAGTTGTGGCTCACACATTTGTATTGACATGAAGGTAGGAATAGTAGACAACTCAATAAGGGAGAGTCAAACTTGCGAGTGGGCAATGGAGTAAGAGTTATTGCATTAGCTGTAAGCACATATGTGTTGACGCTCCCTAGTGGGCT
>JANIJF010000007.1:3712045-3722477 GCA_024520955.1 Erythroxylum bequaertii
ACTCAATAGCAATTACTGACTAAAGAGAAAACGACAACAACAAATTAACATTCTAATTTGTCAAGACGTCTCTCAATTTTATAAGAACATGAATTGTAAATAAATTGCTCAAGTATTGCAAAAATACTTTAAAAACTCGTAAAATTCAAATTAACTCGAAAACAATGGTCTCAAATTATCCAATCAAAGAACTAAATTGAAATTCTAAAATTTTTAAACAAATTAAATTTGAAGAACTAGATACAAAGAGAGTAAGAGTGTGAGAAACTCATTTGATTGATAGCCCAGACTCTACCATTCGACGATCACTTTGACCTGATAGCTCAAAATGCGAAATTCTCCTACCAAAGTTCTTGATGCAGCTCAATTTCAATGATTTTCTCTAGTACCACTTAAACACCTCCTTACATTAGCCTACTTTACCAAAATCTCTCAAGTTTTATTTGACTCCCAATTTCAAGTGATATGCTCGATACCTTCTCTCTTTCCCCTGCTGGCCTTTTGTTTTCTCCTGGGACACCCAAGAGCTGCACACTTAATTCCATAATGTCGGTCCGCTGGATTTTTTATGTTTCACTCCAGTACTGTGCGTCTCTTCTTCTGTGCATTTCTATCCTTGTATTTGTTGTGTTTCTAGGCGTTTTGCCGTAGTTTTAATGTCCTCCTTATCTGCTCTGTCCAGCTACTAATGTTTTTAATTCCTCTGCTGTTTTGGATTATCGTTTTTAACTTGCTATTTACATTTTTCTTCTATGATGTGTGCGTTTTAACTTCTTCTCTTGCTACTGTCTTAAAAGAGTTTCTTCATTTCATTATCCTCTCTTTACAATCTTTACTTATTTTTTCGTATCATTTCTATTTCTTTTGCATATTTTTTCAATATGCCTTGCAATCCTACACATCATATTAGGCTTAAACTAGCAACAAGCAGGATTATGATTTCTCTTCTTATAATAAGGACAAGGGCCAAATCTACCTTCCTTTTGTTCTTTAGCTTGTTGAACTCGTTTCTTCCTCTGGTCCTTTTTTTCATCCTTCTTTTATTCTTCTCTATGACTTGTACTAGCTTGGTTAGATTTGGCATTCACATTGTAGGCTCCTTCAATATGTTCTTCTTAAGTTAACATTCTCCTTTTCTTTATAGCTTAAAAAGAGTTTATAAACTCTATCAAGATGATTTGTGTCATATTTTTGGACTCTTCTAAAGCTGAAATATTGGCCCCAAACCTCTTAAAAATACTAATGAGAACCTTGTCAACCATTCTTATGTCCTCCAATACTTTACCAATAAATCTAAGTTGATCCAAAATTTCATAATTTGTCTCCATAGTTTGTTATGGTTTTAAATTTACCCATCTTCAACAACTCAAATCTCTCTAAAAATTAAGAACCTAAATTTTTTTGGTCCTTTTCAAACCTTTCAAACTCCTTCTTTTTTAATTTCTTAAGCCTCATTGATAATTCAGAAGCCATAATCTTGTCAAAGATTGCCTATGAAATTGTAGCATGTATTTTAGCCAAGGATTTAACCTCTTCGTTTTCTCTTTATTGTGATTGTTTAGTTGATTCACTATCGGATTGTGTGAAAGTAGAGTTAGAGCAGCCTTTATCTTGAACACATCTCACAAATAAAAGATTCTCAAATAAGCCTTCATTTTGACTGTCATATAGTGTAATTTTCTTTATTGAACAATGGAGATGTTGATGTAGAGAAACTTGTTGAAAACATTCTAGCAATATAAGTTTGAAAGTCTTAGGTTTCTTTGAGGAAAGAAGGGTATTCTCACTTATTCTTTCGCACATCCACTTAAGATCCTTGAGGGCTTGATATTATGTCAAAATTTTATCTTTATTGGTGTTTTGTCTTTTTAGCACTTACTACATATGCAAGAATAAACATGAACAACAAGAGCATAATATTTCTCTTTTTTTCATTCCATTCAATATGTCTAAATACATAAGATGAAGATATTACAAGTTATAAGACATTCTAATATCTTTAAAAAAAACTTGGGCACAAGAAAAGAAACAACTTAATAACCAACATGGTAACTTAGCTTTTCATAATAGTATAAGCACTACATTTAACATTATTAAGATACATTTTAGTATAAATTATCTTGTTGATATTGAACTAATATAATGAGATGATTTCTTAACTATAAATATCACCAAAAAGATAAAAAATACTTATGTTAAAGTTTCGCGATCTATAACACAACTTGTGTCATGGTTGTATGCTAGCACATATTCTTCTCTAGATTCTTGAAATAAAGCACACAAATTTGAACACTAAAAGCATTCAAAATATGTTAACTTTTGAAGTAGTTATGATGATCTACACAATTTGAGACGCAATTATATTTAAGTCAATGTTCTTCACTAAAAGCTTGAATTTGAGCATATGATTTGATACACGATATCTTGGATACTTTATAATATAATAAAACAATTTTGAATGGATACACGACCTATAACATAGGCATGTTTATTCTACTATTCCTTATTGGAAATAATATACACCATATAATCCAAAATATGGGTGTGTTTGCATTTGTGTTCATCCCAGGACCTATCAAAGACTAGTCAACTTGGACGTGAGGGAATTCTATGCTTTATTGAAATGCATTAAAACTAGTAGAAATTCGAACTTATGGCTTGACTACTTCAAACCTCATTTTATGGTACTAATTAATCTGATATATTTTAATTTTTTACATCAACCCCCTCACTATCATCTTATAATCAGCTCCAATTTTTGTAACTTTCCCCTGCATTGCTCTTTATTCTTTTTCTTTAGTTGTCCCTTTTTAGAAGAAATAAGTAAGTCCCTAGACATGGCCAACTATTCATCATCCAAATCCAAACTAAAATTCTCCTTAATTCTTATGTTAATAAATATATTATCTTATTCCTTAGCAAAATCAACTTTACAGTCACTTATAACCACAGTTTTATTTTGCAACCTTATGCATCTTCATTCATAGACAGTGTGATAATAAGATGAGTGGCATTTACATAAAGATCATTTGCAATTTCAGTAATGGCCTTAGCATCATCATCAACTTCAAACCATTTAATACCAACTTTAGCATCCATATTTTTGTTAAATGTGGTAAAATTGGATCTATGATCATTATGGATTTTTAGCACCTTATGTTCTACAATAAGCTTATATATTTCCATTATATAATAATCACTTTTTATCACTACTATCAAACTATTTTTTAGACTAATACTTAGCACATTATACAATAACTTATTTGCTTTAGGTCCTTTAACATCTTCTATGAACATCCTCTCAAGGTCCTAATAATAAAACCTATAGGTTTCAATGCCCATAATTTCATCATCTCCACCAACATATTCCACATTTTCTAGTAGATAAGCTTTCAACTAAGAAAATAGTTAACTTCCTATCTAAATCATTCATCTTTAGGCATCACAAACAAATAGGAGAACCTTACATACAAATGTCAATATTATATTAAGCATAAAGGCGTTTAAGTGAAGAGAAACAGATTTTAATTAGCAACTTTAGAGTAATTAAGATTGTTCACTAGGTTTATTAACATAAATGTAAAAACTTTTACTAAATGATTAAGGTACAAAAATATTAAAATTAAAGAAGTAATAAGTGGAATCCTTGCTAAAACATATCATTAGCATTCCACCTTCAACTAAATTCAATTACATTTTCTATTCTCTATTTAAATTTAGCTCCTCAAATGCAAAGTCTAAGATTCCATAAACTAACTAAGAGAGGATACCTAAAGTATAAACTTTCAACACTTCCTATGCAAGGTCCCAATATAAAACATGAACTCTTATATCTAATCATATAAAAAATATTAGGGAAAACCTAAGGTTAATAAACTAACATGGTTGGAATTTTATACCCATAAAAGAAAAATCAACCTTTATAATAGCAAAACACTTTAGAGAATACACAAATAGTGATATTACTGGAATTTATATTTCTCTTAATTTAATTAGAAAATAGATTCATATGAAAAAATTGAAGGAAAAGTAAGTACCTAAAAAGAAAAAAAGAACAAACCTAACCATGGGAAATAAGAGGAGGTGTCTTCACAAACACAACAATTAGCCACCATCAGTTGTATATAAAAGTGGAATTGACCTAGAAATTTCACTACCATGAACATAAAAACTAGGCATATGTTGCTTTTCTTTAATTTTGTGGCATATTTTCCATATTTAGCCCAAATGACCTGTTTCACATCCCTTGTATAAAGCAATGCCCTTCTCCTGTAATGACAAAACAAAACTCATGTTAAGCATAATAAGCAATGAGCTAAAAGACAACCTAATAATTGATTATTGAAACAACCAAAATAAAGATATTGAGAAGATGTTTTTAACTTACTTGAGAAGTGCACATTTCATCATTTTGCTTTCTAGTTTTGTTACATTGGATGTTTAGATCATCAAGTGGGTAAAAAGTTACAGTAATTGCTTTTAAACAAACAATCCTTAAAAGGTTAAAAGAAGGAAAAATAAATGAGAGGGATGTAGAGTTGAAGGAAAAGAAGATAACGATACTGAAAATCAAACATGAAAAATAATGTAAATGCACGACATCTTTCAACCCATGGTTGCTAGATCTCTATGTGCGTATATGCATGATGAAAATTTATTTTTAATGTGAGTAGTATAAATTTAGGGACTTATCACAAACAATTATGATGATAATCCACATGCATGGACATAAAAGTTAGTAAAGTTACAATTGCACAGGACCACCGCCCTATCAACAACTTAAACCAACCCAAAATAATGAACTATAATGGAATCAAGAAAGATATTGATGGTTAGCAAAGCAAAGTCGAAAATTTTTAGAAAGGACCTTTGATCTCATCCTATTTGCACTTTAAAACAAAAGGTGAATCTTGGACTTGGTATAATTTGTGAAGATCGTCTCTTGTACCTTACCTTGATGCCTATGATAAAGCAATGAAGCTTCTTAAATAGGGAGTGTTGAAGGAAAAATTGGGGATGAATTAGTTATCAAGAGTGACGATCTAGGGATGAAATAAATTATGATTATTTGTTATCATACAGGTAATTGTTGAGCCCAAAAACAACTACATAGGCTATATTGAAAGCTTACTTTGATAGCCACATCAACAAATTACTAACAAAGATAATAAAAACTAAATTGAAAATTTTTGAAATTGGGCACTTAACTAAAAAAATCCTAAAAAGGTAAGCACTTATGAATTCGTTCCCCTAATTTAAACTAACAAAAAATATTATTTTTCCTAAATTATTATCTTTATTTTTTCTATCAATTGTGTTATATAATTTTTAAATTATATACATATTTTTGTCAATTGTGTTATATAATTTTTAAATTTTATATAGTGAATTCTTTTGCTTTAATAATTTATGTAAGCTATTAACTCATATATTAATGGAGTTGAAGCCCAAATCATTATTATGAACCTCTCTGCTGTAACATTTGAAAAAGTCCTCTCTCTTATATACCATATTGAGTAATGCAGAACAAAATTGCAAAAATATTAAAGATACATTTTAGTTAAAGATGGCAGTTGGGTTCAAGCTTAGTCCGACGTGCCTATCATCTAATATTTATGAGCAAAACGATGTTATTTTGTATTTTTAAATAACAAATAGTTGACAAATAAAGAACAAGGTTAAAGTTACATAAACAGTCTTTTTATAAAAATACAAAAGAAATATTACTAATTCTCGTATTTTTATAAAATGAAAAATCTTATATACTGATACACTGACAAATAAAGAATAGCAAATCGTGTAGGGTTAAAATACCATATTCTCCCAAGAGTGTTCCAACCCTGTATCATTTATTTTTAATCACGTATTTATAGAAATTTTACGTAAATATATCAATAAAATTTAATAAAAATAGAATATCTATTCCGTCGGTAAGGTATCTCGAGCGAACAATATGGAAGTGTGTCATTAATTGTTTAGGAAATGGATATAGTACTATTAAAGCAGTGGAATGTTGATAAAGCTGTATCTGACGAGGACGGTTTGCTTTGGTCTAAACTTCAATAATTGGAACAGATCATAAAACTAATGGCCCGAGTCAATGTGTTGTATTTCTTTAGGTGTGAGCAAGTAAAGAAGCCAGGAAACGTGTCTTTCCCTGTCTCGCTTGTCACTCTTTAAATATTCGATGCCGATCCAAAAACGAACCCTATCTGATCAGACACCTACAAGTAGAAATTATAGATAGACAAAGCAAGAGCGTAAACAAGCAGTTCTGAGAAGCAGTAGAAGTTCCAAGCAACAAAGGACAATATAGCAGCTGCGAAATTTTTCTAAGATCACAGACATCAGATAAACATGTGCGACGATTGCAGGCCTTTGGGCTTCCTTCTAGGCCTACCCTTTGCTTTTGTGTCTCTTCTCGTCTCCATCGTTGGTGTTGTTGTTTGGATCATCGGGTTTGCTTCTTTACATCTATACCGTTCCGCATATCCTGTTATCCTTTTATTTGATGCATTTCAATTTCTGGTTTTTTTTTTAAATTTCTTGATTCTTATTTCTATCTTCACGAGATTCCTTGATCTGGGTTTGTGTACTTTGAGTAATCTGAACCTAAAGTTTGGATCTTTGACTCCTTTGTTTTAACTGGGATCAAAATTTGGGGCATGTGCAGGTTGTTGTTGTCGTGTATATGTCCCTGTTGCTTATGTGTTACTGTGATAGTGGAGCTGGCTTTGGAGTTGATCAAGGCTCCTTTTCATGTTATGGAGTGGTTCACTTCTCAGATACCATGTTGAATTCTGATTAATGACAATTGGGCTCTGTTAGTGCTGCTAATTATCACTATTCTTGCATTTATAGTATTGTTTATGTGTGTAAAGAAAGAATTAACGTCATGGCTCATGAGAATCAGTGTACTGATGTGATACTTTTTTATGACTTATGTCTTTTGTCGACCGTAGTTCAAAGAATGTGTTTGAATTTCCTTTGCTATTTTCCTGCTGGAAAAGGAGTCGATCAGCTTTAACATCCTACTTCAACACAATGGTAAAAGGGTGATGACGATAAGAAATTCCTTAATCTAGATACTTATCACGGTCCTAACATTCCTTCTTTTTCTACTTTCTTTTAACTTTAATTATTCTGATGGGAAGAACCAATGTGAACGAATCTTCTTGTCTGATTGTTTGCGAGCGTTTGACTTTCTACGATTGTATTTGTTTCACATTCTCACAGCTTCACCACCAAAGACTTCAAGAATTTGGTTTGCATAGACGACTTATGTTCATGTTTTTCAGGCTTAAGGGCAGATGAAAGTATTTATAGGAGCTAACTCTATTAATGATATGAAAAAAGAAACTAGTACTTCATTACTGTCATTGCTTAGTTTCTCTTATTTCCAGATGAAGTTTTCGCCCACAATTTTTGCCAAAGTAAATTGGATAAGTGATGGTGATGAAACTCTTCTTCTAGCAGAACTCTTTTCCTTGGTGTTTACTGATTTTTTTTCCGTCAAGATAAGAAGATTAAAGATCTTGGTTTTGTTTCCATTGTCTGTTCTATCTGTGTCTATCTATTGGTAGACCAATAATACCAAATTAGTAATTGCGATTCATAATGTCTGTTCCCATGGGGAAGTGATGGTTTCATGAATAATGGTGCTCTTTTGAACTCAGAAACTAAATTACAATGCCCCTTGTGTCTCAAATGCTGCTCTTTACTTTAACATGCCATGACCATTTCGTCATTCAAAGTTCATCTCATCTTGTTCATGATCTTGGAGCTTCCAAGAACCATCGTTCTGTTGAACCATCCCCCTATGCTCTGTACACCACCAAAAGCTAGGCACCAAGTACTCTTCCTTTAAAGAATTCAGTGATTTGTTCACTAACGCAATGTCTCGTTTAACCTCCAATTGGAAATCTTGACTACCTTGAGTACCAGCAATCCCATGCAAATAGGCTTCCAAGTTATGCCAACTTCCGTCATTTCCAAGATTCTTCAAGTACTTGGACTTTTGAGTATCTATTTCAAGCACTTGACCGACATCAGAATATCCTAGTATTGGAACAAGCGGTATAAGGTCAGGATCATTGACTATCCGTAAAAGGCTAAGATGTTGCATTGATTGAATGACATCCCTGAAGCCTGAGTTCCCAACTCGTGGGCTACCAAAAGCAAATGCTGTGACTGGACAGTGCTGCTCAGGCTGTTCTTTGCTCATATTAATCCCACTTGCCACTATGTCAGCTGCATTTAGAGTTGCAAGTGCAGCACCTAGGCTGTGACCTGTTACTGTTATACTGATTTCCTCGTTCTTAAATTTTTGCACCAGTTCCTTCAATTCTGTGTTAACCTGATATTGAGTTGGAAGCAGACATATATTACTAATCTATGATTTATGAACTGACAGGAAATTTTTTGTTGTTCCGACCGTGCAAACTTGTTAAATGAACAATCGTATAGTTGTGTTCTAGGCGTCAAAGTCATCGCCCCTGTATATATATTTTTTCTTTAGTATCCATATCCATTCCTCGTCTTTTATTATTTGGAAGCCAAGTTCCTTATCAATCAAAATGTGACGAGGATAAATAACTCGGAGAATGAGGAGTGATCTAATGGAAGATCAGTGGGAAGAAGACTACCAAAACAAGGACAAAGGGAATCCAAGAAAGCTAAAAGCAACGATTGCTTTGGCAGGTATGTACTTAAAAGTATGTGACATGTAAAACTTGAGAAAGTTGAGGGTTACCTGCTCTCTTGCGCTGGTTTTATTGTATGGAGACTTTGCATCTTCAGAGGTATACATGGAAAGCCAGCCTCTGTGAACTTGGGGGTTCTTGCTTTCCCCAAAAAGTTGAGAAGCTGAAACCAAAGGGGAATCAAAGTCTGCAATCCATTCAAGGGCCTGAATTGACCCTCGCCATGCAACGACTATGTCTCTCCGGCCTAAGATTTCCTTTCCCTAATCAGTTGTCACTGCAATGTATCCCATCCAATTTGACTCTTTATTCCAGGCCTCCCTTGACAAAGATCTGAGAAGGAAGCATTCAGGGAGGGGAATATGAGAAGTTGCATAGAAGTACTTGACAGCTTTGTACTTGAATGGATTGGCTTTCGCTAGACCAGCTCTGGAAAACAGGTTGGACTTTGAATACCTGCAATCGCCTGCAAACTTTGAGACCCTTTGGAAAATGAAACTGTCATAGGTTACTTGAGCCATCTCACCATAGTGAATTAGATATCGTCGAAGGTCAATGTCTAGCGGGTCCAGGAGGCCTTTCCAGTCACTCTGTCCACTTAGCAGCTTCCATCTTTTGGCTATGTTTCCGGCCATTTCCTCTTCGCTATTATGAATTAAACATGCGAGTCCCTTTGACTCTCAGAGCTTAAGCGTTTGCATCTATGTATTGTGTGTTGCATAAAAGTACTAGTAATACGTGAAGAAATTGTTGAAGCAAGCGTCAGCAATTGTATTCTCTGCTGTGTCTCAAATTGCATGCTTGCTTTCGTGTACGAACTTTGTGGAGCGGGCAAGAAAGGAATGTCCCTTGCTTTACAAGATAGGTAGTTGGTGTAGCCATTTGGAAGGTCTCCTTGAATATATAGCTCGCACAATTTCTGTGACGTAAGGAATCAAAGGACCAAGCGAAACAAATTAGCTATAGTGGACAGAATCAGGCGAAGAACACAACTACTTCCCAAGTAAGGGCGAAGAGAGAAACCACAACAACGATCAACAAAGTCGAAAGAGTGAAGCATTTTAAACCTCTTGTCAACAATAAGAGCGTATTCCCATCATAAGAAATCCACGAGATGCGGTTAAACAAAGGACTAACACTGCTACTACTGGTAGATTGCTTAGGGATTGCCACGGGCAGTAATATGGTGAGTTTATCCAATACATTGAAAGGAGCTTGCCTCTAACTGCCGAACTTCAAAGAATTCACTTGGGACTTACTCTGGCATGAACACTTGGCTATAAATGTGTTATTGTCGAAGTGAATTCTCTAGAGGTTATTAATATCATTTCCTCTTTCATTATAGTTTTGGTTGAGGATAATTTTTTGATAATAGGTACCTGTGTCTTACTACACCGAATATGAGAGGTGCAATTTCAACATGTATACAACAAAAGGAACTAGTGTGCTGATCATCTGGGCAAAGTAGGTCGGCCAAATAGAGTCGATCGACCAAAACAAAGTAGGTCGCCCAAAATAATCTCAGACCGTTACAAAACCGAGGCTGAACACTACACTTAACTTTACTCCAGAAATTGAACAACTTAGGGGCTAAATTTCCGATCGGCTCCTTCAGAACATTTATAGATCCATGTCTCTAGTTTAATTTGAAACAAGAATCAGATCGATTGGAGCTCTATAGCTCAAGATATCTCCAAAATACTGAAGTCTGTTCAGAAAACTATCCAACT
>JANIJF010000007.1:4256285-4270577 GCA_024520955.1 Erythroxylum bequaertii
GATAGCTTTGTGCTATCGAACCAAGTAAATTGAGTGTCTTCTTTACTTTCTTGCAAATCTTCCATTCCTGCAAATATCAAAGCCAAGCAAATTGTTATTAGTCTAGAAAGATTTTACAGAAATATCACAAAGATTTCTAACAAGCACTCATATTGCACCATAATTACGCCTAAAGTGAGTTTTTAATAAACAATAACAACAAATCTATCTTCGCAATTATTTTGGATTGCTCTTTGTTATTTACGTACACTTCTTTTAGACTTTGTCACATACACAAGCATGTATGTGGACATATAAGTGACTAAGAAGTTTTGAAAACTTGGTTATATACCGCGTAAGTATGATTAAGTGATACACACAGTTACATACACATTCGTGTAATTGATCGTGTAAATCTACACAAAAACTTCACAATGACTTATATGGTTATGTACACTCCTGTGTATGCAAAAAACACATACATGCCCGTGAGTTGCGTGACTTTGTATATGACCGCGTAAGTCACTAATAAACTTTAAATCTGTTTATGATTTCTTATTCTATCACATGTTTATGAATTATCAATTATGATTATGAATAATATGTATATTTATATATTGATTGTTTTAAATAGATAAGCGTATTCTTTCATAGAGTTGTAATCTGGTATTGGAGACAAAATTGGAAACTTCTAATCCTATGCTAAGTGAAGATAGAAGTCTAATCAACTGAAAAGTGAAATTTAGAATCACTTCAATAAGACTAGATCAATCAACGTTCTAAAAAAGGTCGATATAAGTATTGCCACAAGATGTTGGTCGGGTTCAAAAGATGGACCCTTTTATTTAAAGAGATATGTGGATTCGTGTAATAGAAAGAAGATCGTATAAGGAGGTCAAACATTTTTAACCCCTAACCTTATGAGAGGGAAGAATGAAATGACCGCAACATCTTAGATCAACAACAGATCAAGATTCTTGATTGCTTCTATGGTAATTGGTAATAAATATCTACTATCTATTGTTGATACCAAAAGATTTAAGATGTTTTGCAACTTACTGCAATTTACCTTTAAGGTTCTAACTTAGAATACATTGAAGAAAGACATTATGAAGATATAAGAGGATAAAAAGAAAGAAATTTTAAGAACATTGTTGAGTATCAAATAACATATTGTCATTACAACAAACATATGGATAGGTAATAACTAAAAAAAAGTTATATGGCAGTGACAACATAGTATGTCGACAATGATTGGACTTTACGCAATAAACTTTTGAGGTAATTTATATTTTTTAATATTGTTATCATTTATTTTTTAATTATTCTATGACTGACTTTTGTCATATAAATACATGGTAAGTTCATTTAAGAGTCAGCACCACATACAAGTGAAAGGTTGCCAATCGTGTTGGGATTTTGTTTGATAGATTGGAATATCAATACCAAATTGTCTACCATAATAGTCGACAATTATAGTACAAATGCTGCTATGATTGAAAAGTTGAAGAATAAGATACAAGTTGGGAACTTGTTGGTTAGTAGAAGGTTATTTTATATGTGTTGTTTTTACGTATATTCTGAATTTGAACGTGAAGGATGAGTTGGATATGATAAGGAAGCAATATATTCGATTCGGGATAGTGTTGTATATTAGAGTGTGACATTTAAAGAAGTTGAGAAATTTGAAAAAAGTGCACAACTATTATGCATTCTGAGTACACAAAATGTTAGTTTTAGATTGTCCATCTAAATGGAACTTAACCTTCAAGATGTTGGAGTCAACAATTCAATATGTTGAGATATTTACCAGGCTGAGACAAAGAGATTCTAAGTACACGTGTACGCCTACAAAAGACCAATATGAGTTGGCTAGAGAATTTTATGCAAAGTTAGAATTATTTTATACTACGATTGAATTGTTCTCGGAAATAAATATCCAACTTCGCACTATTGCTTTAGCACTATGTGTGAGATAAAGAAAACTTTATCTAATTGGATGTTTGATTATAATGAGGTTATTCGAATTATGACAGAGCAGATGATAGAGAAGCTGAATTCTTATTAGTATATAGTTGGACATATTATTGCAGTCATATATATGTTGAACCTGAGATATAAGAAAAGGGGTTAATTAATTTTTTATATAATGTGTTGTATGGTAATTGAGCTCAAGCTTAAAAAATTCATGAAAGAAAAAAATGGTTAAGACTTCGTACAATATGATAGAGTTAGACAAATATTTGATGGAAGATTGTATGATCGCAGTTGAAGTTGTGTAGTTCGATGTATTATTACAGTGGAAGAGTTGTAGAAATAATTTTTTGATTATGCAAATAATTGCATGAGATCTAATAACAATTTCATCATTTATTGTTGCTTTGGAGTTTGCATTTAGCACTGATCGATAGGTTATTAGTCCTCATTGTACTCGACTTCATCCTTATACTTGTAGAAGCCCTTATCTGTACTTGAAATTGGTTAGATGATGAAGATATTGAAGGTAAACTCTTTTCTTTTTGTTATATCAATTTCATTTGTTTTTTATATTATGTTACCTTATATTGTTTTTTTTAATGTGTATAAAGTCACAGTTATTAATGCTGTGGTGACTAGTCATGAACATATTCATACTCATCAATCAAGTGAATGTTACTTTGATAAAATATTCGATGATGAAGGTATATTTAATTATTTATTAATTATTAACACATACTTAATATTCTTGTAGTTTTAATATTACTATACTAAATATAATGTTTCTACGTACAGAAGAAGTGACACAAACTATTGACGATTCTGATTACAATGATTAGCTACTCTTTCTAGTCTCCACTCTCTATCTCTTTACTCTCAGTCTCACTTTAGAATACTATTTTATGATTTTATCTTGAAATTTTGTAAATTGTATCATTTAAAAATTTTGATAATAATTTTTGTAAATTACTTCCTTAATTAATAAATTTTGTTATTATCGTCAATTAAATGCACTTCTAACTTTGTATATAATCTTTTTATTTTTTTTCATTTCCTATAGTCCTATCCTTATATATAAATTTTTCCCATCTTCTATAATCATATCGTCCTTCATAAATAAGTACATGTTTTTTTAATATATTCACTTGATATAAAATTTCAATATTTATTAATCAATTTAAAATTCTTAATTTCAAATAATTGAATTTTTTACTTTATAAATAATCTTTTTTTCATTTCCTATAATCTTATCAAAATTGGTTTTATCTTATTTAATTTGTTAATATACATAAATTTTATATATTCATTTATTATAAAATCTTAATTTTATTAATGACTAAAAATATATAATTTCAACTAAATTTCTAACTTTATATATAATCTTTTTTAGCCCGTATAATTCTATGCTCTATTATTAAATTTAATGTTATATTATTCATTTTATCAACAATATACATTTTATAGATTGATTCACTATAAAATCTTAATGTTTATTATCAATTTAATTTTGTATCTTCAATTAATTAAATTTCACTTAACATAATATTACAACCTTTATGACCAAGTGGTCATAAGTTCAAATCCTACTACCCACCTATTATTTAGCATAAGGTAAAATGAGACTGTACAAGTTTCAATTCTAAAAGGCTTTCACTTGAAGGGATGTGTTAAAAAATATATAAAACCAATTAAATTAGCCTCACACAATAACTTAAGCTATTGTATGAAACAACCATTTAACATAATATCATAGCCTTTGTAACTAAATAGTCATGAGTTCAAATCCTACTACTCACCTATTATTCAACATAAAGTAGAGTGAACCTGTGCAAGTTTCAAGCCTAAAAAGCTTTGAGTGTGTTAGAGAATATATAAAACTAATTAAATTAGTCTCATACAACAACTTAAACTATTGTGATGAAACGATCACTTAATAAGCTCAAGCCCAATCAAGCTACAAGCCTAATAAGCCCGATTGTGTTCAAACCTTAGGCTTGACCCATAAGACCCGACCAGGCCTTAGGTAGGCCAAGCCTGAGCCCAGCCAAACTACGTGTAATTGATCAAAACTCCATGTCTGTCCGATGATTCATCATTCCAAATTTCAGGCTTTCATCAAATTTTGGTGAGAATTTCACTTTTCATTTTCATGCAGGGAGGAACTAAGTCTAAAATAAAACTTAGTACAACCTAAATTTGGATTCCCGCTGCAATATTCTTCGAAAGCAAGGTTCAATGTGACAAAGTAATGAGCATTACACACGCAAAATAAAAAGTTACACCATAAACAAGTTGATGAAGAATGTTGCCAAACCATTAACATCACTTCCCCCTGCAATATATGAGAAATAAACCTGTTAAAACTCGTTTCAAAAAAAAAAAACTGTTAAAACTCTTAACAGAGAAGCATTTAATGAGATGGATAAGGATGAATGTCAATTCAACGATGGATAAGGATGAATGTCAATTCAACTTACGTGCTCATCATCAGAGTTATGTTGTCCCCTTTCAGAAGAATTCGTCCTGCAATTAAAACAAAAGTGACATAATTAAATAGTATGAGACAAAAGGACGAGGAAAATAAAAGTTAATTACCCAAGGACTTTCTCGTCTTCTTCTTCACACTAACTTCCTCAGCATCATCAAGAACCAAATTCATGTACTCGTCGAAGCCCTATCAACGGAATTATGAACATCAAAATTGTTCAGTAGAGAAAGGTCACATGGCCATGACTATTAGAAAAGGAAACAATGTCTAAAATTAAAAAAAAAAAAAAAACTGATCCAATTAGGATAACCCCATCCAAAACAAAGGTTGCAGGCAAAGAGTTCACCCTTGAATAACCCAAAATCCTACTAAACAAAAAAAATTTCCCCAGACCATCCACATCTTACACCACACACAAAAAGAGAGAGTTGTTTATTAGTTATGAACTATATGAATCATAGCTACACATATTCCCACTTTGTACTTTACATTCAAAAGACCATAACTAATTACTAAGTAAGCTAAATCATAAGGAGGGTTCCTGACAATCTCAACTGTGATGGGGCCTTTAAATTAAAAGAAAACTTGTAAAATGTTTAAAAAGCCAGTCATACAAATGAAACTTTTCAGCTATGATGCTATGTTTGTAACTAAAAAGTTATATTTGGATGGCTGGAAGTTGCATTAACCAGACTAAAAAGTTGCATCATCTGAGGGGCTTCAAAAAGATTGGGTGAAAGACATTCTAAATATTTCACGTCCCTCTTTAAACTAAAGACCCAAGACCACAATTAAGATGGAAAATGAATGTTGTTTGTAAAGCATAACATGCTAATATAACTGCTTCATTTTGAATGGAAGAGGAAGTCATAGAATAATGCCAACATTTATGCTGTGCTCTTCATTCCAACGTAGGTAAGGAAAATTTACCATCTGCCCCGAAACAATAAGGGTCTACATAGTTTACAAGATTTCATAGAGTTACATTTTTTGACTTTGAAAGACCATTTTTTTTGTTGGATATCTAGTCCTCTGTCTCTCCTCCTGCTATCCTCGCAATTGATAATTTTCAATAGTTCTAGTATCAAATATTTTTGGTCAACCATATCACTTCTGCCCTAGAAGGTACTCTTAATAATTGAGCGCAATGTAATTCTTCCTTCCGGAAAGGTCCTAAAAGTTCTGCTAAGAGTTCCATTGTCTCTTGGTCTAAATTTACCATGCCAAGGCAGGAAGGAGGTATTTGAAATTGGAATCTCCCCACAATATAGTCTTGGAGCTAGCACTCAAAATTAAATCATAATTAACACAGAATATGCAACAATAAGGAGAAAGAACTTTGGTGGGAAAACTATGCCTTTTAGAGTTATCACTGAAGAATGTTCCCCCCAGTCATTTGTGAAGTAGCAATACCTTTTGATGGTTGCAGAAGTAATACAAGGAGATGACTGGAAGGAAAGAGCTGCCAGGTCAAAGGAAATAGCAAGAATCCAGACTAAGGATAGCAACGGGCCAGGCAAGGCTAGGCCTAGGCCATAGGCCCAATTTTGATCAGGCCAGGGTACAAACAATGTCATTTTGGTTAATTGATTATTGAGCCATTGAACAAACAACATTTTTTCCACCCATTTGTCGGGGCCAGCCCGTTCCTCCCACCAAAGCCAATTCAACTGGCTTGGCTCGTTAACTTCAAGTCAGGTTGAACCAAAATTGCTATCCATAATCCAGATTACTCTTCGCAGTGTAATTTTTCTAACAATAAAATCAATTGATCAAATAAAAATCGTTGAAGGATCAAAAGGGGTTTTTCTCTTTAAATTAATTGGGAGGTCAACCAGAAAGATAAGCCAAAAAGTTGATTGGTAGAAACTCATATGGTGATATGTTCTGATTTCAGAACATAATTTTATCTAAAATATAGCTAGGTATGATGCTTAGAAAGTTATATACAAAAGACAGAATTCTATTTGATTCTGAGAATATAATAATTAGCACCTAAAAAATTTCTATAATCATTCTAATGACTTAGTTTCTGATATCTAGCTAATAGTTATACTTGTATTGCCTTACGCATTGCAATCAAGCTCAGGTCTGTGAAGTTTGACTTTTAGATCAATCAAATAAGTCGTTCATCCAAAAAAATAGCAGTGAACAGAAATTACGGAAATTATTGAAGACAAAACATAATGACTAATGCTCCAATGAAAAATTAAAAAGCAAAATCAACGCAATTAATATTTAAAGTATCAAGGAACTCCCTCAAACATCATTTTCAAAGAGAAGAGTGTGAAATGTTCAGGACGTCTAAGCCATCTAAGGACAGGTAAAATTTAAGCGGTTAAAACTCCTCTATCAAACTGAAATTATATACAAAATCAAGTTGGCATACCTGTGAACATAAACCACCCAAGCCACTGGCATTCTCAAATCTAACCAAAATCTAACAAATTCAGGATGACAATACTAGGTAGGTTCCATTTATTGCATCCGATTGGTCTTTGTACCAAAGACATGGTTCCCCAATATAAATCACAAGAAAGAAAAAGTAATCAAATAGCATTTAGCAAACAACGGAAGCAATTATACACCCACAACAGATAAGAACCCATCCATCAACATCTTCTAACATAAAATTAAAAATAATTATAACCCTAAAGGGCCTAATGAATATCTTGTTCATTAACACTCGTAAAACAGCAAGTTTCCAAGTTAGATAACATGCCAAACTATGGTAAAGAAAACCCTTAAAAATGAAAGCAAAATCTTACAATGATACGGCCTTCAATCCTCAAATCCTTCTGCTCAAAAAGCCATATCTGAATGCGAGCTTTCTGCAATACCACAAAGAAAATCTAAAAAATCAGCTACCTCTCTCAAAGAACGAGATTTAGGAAGCAAACGAGAGAAGAAAAACTCGTAAAAATCAGGGATTTACACTTTGAAGAAACCTGAATATCAGGTTCTGGAGCAGCAGAATTTGTCGAGAAAGCAGGCAAACAAGAAAACACAGGAAGAAATTAGAAAACAGAAAAAGTCAAAAGATCACGGTTTAACAGAAAACCAACGAAAAGAGAAAAAAAAAAAAAAGAGGAACTGACAATGGGTTGGGTCATAATCCTCTGGACTTTGGTGCTCGCCATGGTGGTAGGTTTCGGAGGTTTTAGGGACCTGAGACTCTGAGAGAGACAAATGCTTAAACCCTAGAAAATGTGGCAACCGGAGTGTATTTATGTAGGGAAGCAGAAACGTGATACGCAGCGTTTCGTTCCTTACATTTCATTTTTTAAAATAGTGAATTAATTATGACATGTCCAAGTTCTTTGTTCTCTGCCTCTGCCCTTTTCCTTGTCTCACTCTATCGCTCTCCCAATGGCCAAATTCCCAACGCAACCACTGGTAAGTTCTCTCCGCTGTCCATCTCCGGCTAGTTTATCATACCTTCATCTCTTACTAATTGTTTTAATTTGTTGAACAGGTTTAAAAGACAGAGAGAGAGAGAGAGAGAGACAGATATGAGGTTGCAGGAGTAGTCCCATGAAGATCTATTATCAAAGTTTCAATTCCCTGAACAAGTTATAATTGTTAGGGAGTCCCATCTTTTTGTGTCTTCTTTCTACTTTATAAAGATTCATTCTTTCTCCGTAAAAACACAAATTTGCTATCTGGGTGTTTGTCTCTTCTCCCTTCTAGTGGTTTATTTCTACATTCCTACCATGCCTTACTATATACAGAGACTTTATAATACTTGCAAAGCTTCCTTCTCGCCCAATGGACCTGTCTCCGAAGAAGCCCTCGAGAAAGTTCGAAATATGTTAGGTATTTTTCTTTTGCTTCCCCCTCATTTTCCTTACTGTTGTTTACTGAGTATGTTTGATTTTGATTGACCCTTTCTAGCTTAATACATTGAATTTCCAGCAGAAACCCTTTTGTTCTTTTCACTTAGATTTGACTTTGTAATACGTAGAGCACGATAATTACTGGTCCACTATGTCGTTCAACTGCATAACGAACTAAGGAAATTTCGCAGATTTGGTTCTGTGTCTACAAGCCTACAACTACGGTGATTATTTTTAAGATTTCATAGGTAGGGGGAAGGCCAGAAAAGAAAAGGCTCTGTGTTAATGTCTTCCTTTTCAGAGGGCTTAATTTGCATAAAGGCACTTGTGTGACTAAGATTCCTGATTCTTAGTACGGGTCGGTGGTTTATTTAATGAAAGATTCTATTTTAAGTTATTGCAGCTTTAAACAAATGCATGATCTTGTGGGAAGATTGGAACAGATTAGCCTAGGCGGTGGACAAGGAAAAGAGTTTGACATCAAATCTAATAACTTGGCATCTATCTCTATGCACAAACTTTGATGATGTGCAGTCCAGTTGATTATGCAATGAGTGAAGCTTGTTGCATTGTTATATTGTATCTTGTTAGCTGTCACTGTCCTCCTTGTGGAGTAGCATGCCTTCCTTAGAAGCCAAGAACATGGCTTCTGACATTTATTCCATAAACATTTCTTCTCTAATTGGTTTTACGTAGAATGCATAAGGTTTAACCTTCTAAAGCCTCTTTCTACTTGCTAAGTCCATCAATGTGGCTGTAAGGTATATACTATACTGTAGCCATTTCATAACAATCAGTATATTGCGGTCGTTGGCATTTAGAATGCAAAAACCTTGTGATATGTCAGTTAGGAAATTATTAAAGCTAATTGTAACAGAAACCTTCTTTGAAAATTTTTCCAATTTAATGATGTTGAAAGGAAAAATGTAATCTTGAGTCTTGTTGTGGTGCACTTTTTAGTAATGTTTTGTTTTAAATTAAGGAAACAGAGAAGTCTCATGAAATTTCTAGCTGTTGGAACTACACTATATCATTTGCTCTACAGGTATTAGCATTGCTCTCTTTCTCTCTCTCTCTCTCTCTCTCATTCACTTGCTCACTTTGGTGCATATATGGACTTTTATGGATATACACACCTCCTATTATTCTCCTTTTCTACTTGTACACTTGTGGCCATTTTCTTGCATGTGTGTGTATGTAGGCATTCCTTCACATGAAGGAGATTCCATATGTGGAATGTGCACTTTTTTTTTTTGGTATTTTTAAAAATCACATTACTGATCACTATAAAATGTGTTTGGCTTATATTTTTCACAATAGATTTCCATGAGACTATCAATAGAGAGGTCAATACCAATACATAATGGTGAGGTAAACAGAACCATAGAATTCTGAGGCCCTTGTCGTAATAATATATCCACAATTAGCTTAAAATTTTTCTCATGGACACACAGAATGCTGTTTCTATTGTGTTTAGTGGTTGTATTTGAAAGTTTTGAATGTAAACAATCAGGTTACATTTAAGGGTTAATCTAGAAGAACTAAAATTATCGCTCTTCTAATTCTCCTAGATAATGAAGCACTACAATATTGGAAGGTCATCCTGCCCTTTATGCGATCAAACACTTCCTTATCCAAGACAGGCATTTATTAGAGATTATCATATAAATTATACAGGACCTAGTGGGCCATATAAGAGAAATTATGCAATACACAGGGTAATTTTGAATATTTTACTCTTGGGTTGGCTGTTCAAAGCTTAGGCCAATGTCTACATGTCAACATTTTAATCTACTTCTGATAGAGATTAAGCAAAGACTATACCGTCCTTGCGATATTTATGTGTTTAGGTTTCTTTTCTCTTTAACATGCCTCCAAATTTGAGGTTACTGTTGCTTATCCTGTATTTCTTGCTGATCAGTAACTCAGCAATATATTCGAAATTATTTTTCTCCTTATTCACTATCTGCTAGATGCTGCTGAATAATTGGTTCTCTTTCCAATCGAAAGTATTAAAACCTTTTAACTTCTTTTTTGTGTTATTGTGGCATATCTAATTTTTATCCCTGCTTAAAATTCTCTTTCAGAGAAAATCAAACCCTCTGATGTTGGTCTCGAACAGGAGGCACAACGGGTACGCAATTGGTCAGGTTCAATGCATGAGCGTAATGGCAGACATCAGACTTTACCAACAATCAAATACCTCCATCTTCATGAGTGTGAAAGCTTCTCTGTAAGCACTATTTCCAGTCAATTCACATGTTTTTCTATTTAGTCAAAAGGCTTCAAGAAATAGGAAATTGTAGTATTCCATCAAAGTAATGCTTACCAAATAATAATAGCTTCTTTTGAAAATTCTACCCTTAGGGTATATTCTAATAATTAAGCAATAATGCCATAGAATAACTGAATGTGGTTGTGCTGCTATTTTCCAAAAATATCTTGGAAATATGTTATAAACATCTCCAACTTTTGAACATTATAACTCTGTAATTTTGTGGACCAAATTCATGATAACTGGCAGAGTATATTCTTGGACATGGAAAATTTTCAAGCATGAACTTAAGTAACAGAAATAGGTGTGACTTTATGGCCATTTTTCTCCCTAAAGTTTCTTTTCAAAGTTGATAAATTTTTAGGGATTGGTCTGTTTGATTAACCTGAATCTACTTTGCCATTGTTGTGCAGGTAGGAATTTTTTGCATGCCACCTTCCTCTGTCATACCTCTTCATAATCATCCTGGAATGACTGTTCTGAGCAAACTAATTTATGGCTCAATGCATGTGAAGGCGTATGATTGGATTGAATTGCCAGAGGCAATTGATCCATTTGAAGGTTTCATCTTTATGCTGAATGCTTTTGAAGTGTGAACAAATTGCAAAACTATGCCACTGCTCTGATTTATGTCAATGATGATCTTTCAATTTCATTTCAGCTTTCAATGGTGCTGATTATTTAATTGTGATGTTCATTTTTTTGATACAAGAAAAGCATGCCAATCCAATTAATATTGATACTCCTTAAGATTTGTCACCAAGAATTTGTATAGAGGGAAATCAGAAGGATGACATTGAAGCAAGTCAACATTTATGTTTGGTCGGATTGGAAAACTATTACATTACTTCTTCCACAGCCCTCCAAATTAGAAAACTAGGAAAACAAGATGATTCTAGTCAGTAAAACTCATTTTCATGATAGCATGAGTATTTGGAGAACTGGTCCCCGTGATTTCATCATGGCTTTTTCTTTGTTAACATGATATATATCAGTTACTATGAATGCTTCTGTGTTCCCTGGTTCCAAAAGGGAGGTGCTAAAGACTTGAGGGACTTTGGGTGGGGCTTGTCTATGTTATAAAAGTTCCTCCTCCTCGATCTGCTAATTCAGTTAGGTTGAAATTCTAGTAGATTGATTGGTAAATATCTACTGGTCTACTGTTCTGTTACCAACTTGTTTAGAATAGCCTGTGTTTAGCAGCAATAGTAGCATCTTAAGCGTCAATTTCTTGTTACAGTGAACTCTAGGGGATGCTTGGGAATTGTGTTAAACCTTTATCTTGCGAAGAAATATTTAAGGATCCAGATGTCTCTAGATGGTCCTTTTTTCTGTATATTGTTGCCTGGCAAGGATTCTAACTTCTGCAAAATCACAATTGCAGCACATATTTTTACCAATGATGGTGCCATAAATTTCAGTAGCGTAGAAACTTAACTGGAAGTATAGTGCAGAGTGGCAGAATCTGCGGGACTATAATCAAGTTCTTGTATGTTTAATTCTGAGTGCAGGAAATGGTGGAGTAATTTTCTGGGTGAGAAAACAAATGAGTATCAGAGTACAATCTTCATAGCTAAACGTTATTTGAAAACTTGGTTGTCCCCTTTATCATACCCATACTAATTTCAAAACGGCTGAGAAAGAATGGTTTTGAAGCTTAGTTGTAGCTTATTTGGTTGTTCTTGCCCGTAAGTTCACATTTTCTTTTTCTATGGCCCTATTTAGCACTTGTTTTGTGGTTTGCAGCAAGACCTGCCAAGCTCGTTAGAGATGAAGAGAGGGTATCTCCCAGTGGAACCACTGTTCTCTATCCAAACAGAGGAGGCAACATTCACTGTTTCCGTGCCATAACACCTTGTGCAATATTTGACATCCTATCTCCACCCTACTCTTCAGAGCATGGTCGACATTGCACTTATTTTAGGAGGTCCCCAACCTCAAGGAGGGATCTACCTGGTAATATTTCATGACCATTCTCAAATATAGTAATGTTCATATCATCTTTAAATGATGATGCTGGGGGTTTATACTAATATCAGTAATTTTAATGCCTTTCAACTGTTTGTATCTAAATGAAGGCGAGCTTGAGTTGGATGGAGTAACGATCTCAGATGTGACTTGGTTAGAAGAGTTTCAGCCTCCCGACAACTTTGTGATTCAGAGAGGGGCTTACCAGGGTCCTGTTATTAGAACTTGAGAGAAGTGCTTTTGTCTTCATCATGAATTAAAATGGTCAATAACATATTTGAGGGGATTGGCAATAATCATTAGTAGTTGTGATTTAAGAAGGCATTAAACTTGTACATATTCACATTATGATGGTTTCTTTTTATTATTGACCTGACCTCACAGTTAAGTTGTGAGACAGTGAATGATAGTTGAAAGAAACTGGCTGTCCAAACACGTGCAGCTTCTAACATCATGATGCCTCCTCATTAATACACTTAGCTTAATCTAAATTCATGGCATTTTATTCGGTTCATTACTGCAACTGCTTTGATTTGGATACGACAGCTGAAAGGCTTTTAAGAGATGGAGAAACCAATGGCAACAAATGCAAGTAAAAGAATACCATGGGGAATGCCTTAGTCAATAGTTTATTTTAATGCTCAAACTTGTGTGAATGAAATGGTAGGTAGCACAAAAAGTAAAGTCTCAACCATGGTAGTTGAAAGGAACGAATTGCCCAAGAATAAATGAAAAAGAAATGCCTACACGTTCACAGCACACTCTTTTCTCCAAGGGATTATCTTCGAGGCAATTGTCAACGCAATTATAACCACCAACTTCATAGCTGAAGCTGTAGGTCAGTTAAGTTAGTTACGACCGTACAAGCATGCAATTTAAGTTATATATATCAGTTGTGTAAGTAACAAGTGTTGGTGGCAAATTACAAGGAATCTAACAAGAGGGCACGTTAAGCAATATTTGATATCTTCACCATTAACTTAACTAACTAATGAAACTGTCGTGGAAAAGAGAAAGATATCAAATATCTTAAGTTTTTCTTTGTATATTATATGGATGTTTCGATCTGCAAGGACCATGGTTGGGATTGAAGTTGATATAATACAAATGGTGCATCAAGGGCATTTTCTTTGTACATAAGAAGCTCCATGCTCATCATACCTGCGAAAAGGGTAATGTTTCGGACCAAAATTTTGAACATATTCATTCAAAAGATCTGTCATTTAATTTAAGGAAGCTGGGATAACAAAACACATTCTTTTACTTGTAACTTGTTACTCGCACTATGATATTTCCGAAACAACTTACTCAGATTTGGAGAACCACATCTGCTGAAAGGAACCAAGCGACGCCAGTATGCTCCCTCCTATCCAAACACTGTTTCATAACCCCAGAATAGACATTGTATACGAGAATGAGAGAATATTAAAGCCAATAAAATATTGGCAGCATATGAATAAAGGTACGAGTTTTGGGTCTGGTAGCACTCAAACATGCTGCTGCGAAACAGTGTTTCAGATCATATTACCAGTTTGCCAAATAAAGCTACAGTGGTTAATACATTTACGAATGGGAAAAAAAAAAAGCAATAAACAACATAAGCATATCTTAACCATGTAGGAAATGGCCACACCATAAAAATTCATGTACTGGATCACCAAAATTTGTCTAGAGCAAGGCCATCCTCCATATATTCTACAATATTAGCCAGCATTCTGTCTTACAACTATAGCATTGTACCACCGGATGGAAAAAAAAAACTGAAAAAG
>JANIJF010000007.1:4337316-4353898 GCA_024520955.1 Erythroxylum bequaertii
AATCTCACATCTTGTCGAAGATTTTTGCCAATGCACGCCAACGCGTGCCCACGCGTATCGAATCTCGCCTACTCTCAAGATCTCCACCAATACTTCCCGCATCCCTCGCCTACTCGCAAGTTCCTTAGGTTTTACTTGCCAACTTGCAAGACTTTGCCTTGTTCCCTTGTCAACACACCTTCCTTGTGCCGACCTGTGTGCCAAGCATTGGCCAAGGCTTGCCAACACTCACACGTTCCTACAATCTGGACTTAGGGGTCTAACAAATGAGATCCCATAAACAATACCCTTTCCCTCCACTAACATATCTTAAAAAGTTCGGGGTCCAACATCTATACTCTCAAAGCTCTCTCCTCTGAGTGATTTCTCTCAATAAAGAGTGAATGAACAGGTCTCAACTCTAATAAGCTATTTATAGTCTCTAGTCATCTAATAGAACTCTAATAGCTAAGATCACAATCTTATCCTATCTATAGGATTAAGTTACATCATATGTAAAAGATTACCCTATCTAGGAATGATTATCCTTATCCACAAAGATCTCCTCTATCTTCAGATGATCCCCCGTGATCTTTATCTCTTAAAGATGATGTTCATCTACTGTGATCGTATTCGCCACGTCATCATGTGCCATATCATCTACAGCTGCCACGTCATTGCTGAAGTGTTTTCACTATAGCCTATCCGCACATATTTCTATCAATGCACGTCCATGGACAAGTCCATCTTCCATGATCAAGCTCACTCATGGTGTAATCTTGTCGCTCCATGAATAAGTACAAGTTACATTCCGAGTTAGTATAAAACCTCGCACACTTTACATACCTTCAACCTGCCTTGCCAAAGTTAAGTGTTTAAGCACCTCGTCGCACTCGCATGCCTTCTCACATCCTCGCGGGGTTTTGTACTCCTTTGTGCATCCTCGCGCACCCTGGGGTCTCGCATGACTTAGTTTTCCAAATTCGCTTGACTTCGCATCCGAATCTCACATCTTGTCGAAGATTTTTGCCAATGCACGCCAACGCGTGCCCACGCGTATCGAATCTCGCCTACTCTCATGATCTCCACCAATACTTCCCGCATCCCTCGCCTACTCGCAAGTTCCTTAGGTTTTACCCTCCAACTTGCAAGACTTTGCCTTGTTCCTTTGTCAACATGCCTTCCTCGTGCTAACCTGCGTGCCAAGCATTGGCCAAGGCTCGCCAACACTCACACGTTCCTACAATCTGGACTTCGGGGTCTAAAAAATGGGATCCCATAAACAATACCCTTTCACTCCACTAACATATCTTAAAAATAAGCTCTTTCTAGATTTTGGATCCAACTTTGTAATTTTATTGGTATTATATATCAAGTACACGGGACTTTCAAATACATAAAGTTTAGAATAATCCATTGGCTTTCCATTCCACATCTCCATCAACATCTTAAACTTAATTACAGTTGATGGAACCTGATTTAATATGTAATAGGAAGTATTAGTTGCTCATTCCCAAAAATCCTTATCTAGGTCTACAGCTCTTAACTTTGCTCTTGTTCTTTCTATCATAATTCTACTCATTTGCTTTGCCACTCCATTTTATTAAGGACAATATGCAATAGTTTACTATCTTTTGGTGCTTTCTTACTCACAGAATGCATAAAGTTCATTGTCAATATATTTTCCTCCATTATTCATCCTTAAGCATTTAATCTTTTTATCATACTCAAGTTTAAAAAGCAATTGAAAAACTTTGAAGATTATGAATGCATCTACTTTCCTTTTGATAAGATATACATAAACCTTTTAGAATAATCATCAATGAAAGAGAAAAATTACTTTGCTCCTTTTAAGGATGAGATTAGTTCTCGCCACGCATCCAAGTGAACCAAGACTTGCAACACAGTGCTAATAAAAAGGTAATAATACTTTTGTAAGCCTAAGGAATAGCTTTTTATCAACAAGGATATCCATTCCTTATTTAGATTATTTTTTTAATTCCATAACATTGAAAATGTCTCACTTAGACTACATGATGCTTCTACTTCTAGTAATGTCTCTCCCGTTAACTTATAAAGTTTGCAGCAACTTTTTCTCCCTTTATAAGTATATACCTTGTATTATCTTTAAATTTTTATCAGTAATTTCTATTTTTTTAACTAAGATTATCTAGTCATCTTAGAGACAAAAATTATTCTTTAAGCCTTACTCATGTAGTACTTCTTGAAGAGTATGATTTATACCATCATATATCTTTAGCATGCTGGTTCTGATACTAGTAACCTTTAGAGGATAATCATCATAGTTATATATAGACCTCTTTAAGATATATTGATAATGATGGAACCATTCTTTTATAGAGATCTTATGAGAAGTATCTTTTAAGTTGAAGAGCCATGCATCAAGTAATGACTTCCTACTTTCAATTGTTGTTATTGCTTTAATATATAGTGTTGTCATCATCTGGAATACTTGTGAAATTTCTTTCATGATTTGAATTTTTCTTATTTAAATTTTAGCAATCCTTTTCAAGTGACTTTCTTGACATAATTATAGCATTTTAAATTTTAAATTTTAAATTTTACTTTTTTATTTTGATCTTCAATGATTTTAGCTCCTATTTGGACCATATTTTGTTCATCTCCCTCTTATCATAGTTAAAACTTTGAGTTATTATGAACTAGTTTTTCTTCGTGATTCTTGCACCAACTTTCTTCCTCTAGATTCATAACTACAACATCAGTAAAGACTAAGTAATCTATAAGAGATTATTGGTGAAGCTGATGATGATTTATACAAATCAGTAGACTTTTAATTAGAAGTTTAACTTGTTCATATGGCTCTATTATATGATCTAACAATGTGAGTTGAGTGAATAGAGTAGTCAAATTATTAATATGCTCAGTCCCTACAATGGATTCTAACATCCAAAGAGTATAAAGTTTCCTCTTAAGGAAATTTTATTATGGAGTGACTTGACCTTATACTTCTTTGCGAGATGATCACATATCTTTTTTGCCATTTTCTTCTCCTCTATATTTGACCAAAATTCATGAGCTAAATCTAAATGAAGATTTGTAGTAGAATTTGTGTCCACTTTATTCCTTTTGGTAGCAGTTGTAAAGTCTATTGGCCTTCTATTAATAGCAAACAAGGTAATTATCCTTTATACATAATTGTCAATTTCATCTTCTACAATGAGAAATTATTCTCATTGAACTTCTCAATTTTAAATTTGATTGTTGTTAATTTTATCCTATATTTCTTTGAGCTAATAGAAATATCTCCCATTATTTAATGTAAAAAATAATTGTATATATGAACAATACCTAATACCTTTAATAATATCTAACTTATTTTCTCATATGGATGATCCATTTATATTGGAAACTACAGAACATACAATAAGTAGATATATATACCCTAATTGAGCTCTTATATCACTTTTTAGAATGATTAGGTGGATAAAGCAAGATTGCAATTCATTTAAGATTGGAAGAAGAGAAGAGAAGTTACAACACAAGTACTTTCTAACTATAAGTTACAAATATACAAATTTATTTTTGTTTCATAGAACCTATAAGATTGAAATTCTTATAAGTTCTATCCTATGGATGCATTAACTTATTTCTTGACACATGAAATAAGAAGATGAATGGGTATTTATATGTATATCAAACAAATTATAACCCTACATTACAGTTGGATATAATTACCACATATTCTTTATCTAGATATTTTGCAAATAATATCTAGATTCTTCTAGTATGAATATTATATAGATATTGTGATTAATTTTTAAATTCTTTACTTGAAAATTATCTAATATGGCACACGTAACTACCGATTATCATCTTTTTGCGAGTTTAGTCAATGAATTGAAGTCATTAAAGTCTTAAAGGGAATTATTAGAGCTAGATGCATTCCTAATGTGAAGAGCTATAGAATCAATATTGGTAGATTATGTAGAACTAGAAACATTGTTAAAGTTATTGAGATGATGAAGGAAACTGTGATGAAAGATGGATTATGCCAATGAAAGGTATAATAGCTAATTAGATGCAACTTTAAGGGCTAATAAAGAGATATAAGTAGTAGTTAAAATTGTAAAGATTTTATAAATGGAAGGTTCTTGTATTGATTTTGAGCACTATAAGGCTATTTTTAAAGGATGTCGTGAATGTAAAAAGTATGCTTTAGCAACTAAGATGCTTATAGAGATGATATAAATGGGGTTTATTGTTAAATATAATGTAAATTCGTTTTATCTATATAGGATCAATTATGAACATGTATAAATGAAAGTAATGGAGAAACATACTTATTTTGCTATTCATTTCTGTTTGAACAAGATATTGGAAATATTATATAAGCTTGTCAACTTTTGAACAAGGCTGAAATTTTGATCATCCTTTACAAAATTTGTGTGAAATAACATTAAGAAATATCCTTTTACACTATTTTTAATGCATAAACTTTTTAATGGGTTAGAAAAAAACTAGATATTTGCAAAACTTATTTAAGTAGGTTTAAGATAGTAACTATTTATGATAACCTTATCAAGCATCCCTATCACAAGTCTAGTAAGTACTTACCCACACTAATTAAGGTGTCATTTTCTTTATTAGATTTCAACACATTCACTTAGATCATTTATTAGTCCGCTTTATTATTTTATAAGAAAATTTTTAATTTTGGTAACCTTAATTTTAAAAATGGTAATTAAAAAATATCCAATATGAATAAAATTCTAACATTCTCCCCCTTAGAAAGTATTAATTATTTTATTTGTAATAAAGAAAAATAATAAATGCTAACGAAATGAAAAATTATTTCATTGATCAACCTTTATAAAATATTCATTTAAAGATAATTAAAGTCCATTATTTGGGCCTATGAGACTTTTAATAGTGGAATATATGAAAAATATATGTCTTGTATGACACAGATCCAATACAATAACATATATTTGATAACTTTACTAACATTAATAAGAAAATGTAGTGAGACAAATAACAATGGTACTTGAATGATCTATAAGGTACCATATTTTGTTTTTTTATCTTAATTTCTCTAAACTTTATGGTAGACTACAATAGAAAAATATATTTTTATCTCACTATATGCTAAAATGACTAGAGAAAACCTTTATGAGATCAAAATTTATATTCCCCTATATCTAATAATCATATAAATATCTTGAGATAAATTGAATATATCAAGAGATATATGGTCAAGATGAACTTGTAAATATGCCCAATGACCTATAATATACTTAAGATTAATATAAATTTTAAAACTTTCATATATATTATGGTAGTGCAAATTAATATGCATGAGTGAGATCATAATAATGATCATCAATAAATAGATAGTGTAGTTATAATACATGAAAGGAAAAAAGTATCTAAAGTAATTAAATCTTTAAGTAATAGTGTCAATGGACTTCAGAAACCTATATTACAAACATGTCCACTAAAATTGCAAGGGTAAGTCCTTTATTTAAAGGATCAGCTAATATATACTCAGTCAAAAAATACTATATTGTAAGATAATTTTTTTTATTCCAATCCCTTTACAGTCAAATATATTTGACCTCCAAATGCTTAGACCTATTATATTCTTATTGTTATTACTAAAAAACACCATAGAAAGATAATCATAGTATAACCAAATAGGTCTAGCAACTAAATCAACAATAGACAATTAAAAATTGAATTTCTTAAGCAAACCACCTGTGAGGTAGCTATATAACATGTAACAAACTTAGTACCAATAGTAGAAGAGTTTAAAAGTATTTGTTTGAGACTTTTTCATGAAACAACTCCATTTGCTAACATAATGATGTAATCTGATGTGAACATTCTATCATCTAGACAGATAGTAAAGTCAATATTTATATATGTATTCAAATACAATTTCTCAACTTTACTGTATATCAACATATAATCCATTTTTCCCTTAGAGGTATCTCAAAACTTAGTTATTTATAATTTAATGTTCTACAATTAGAATAAATAAAATATATCCAATTGTCCAATAACAAATGTATGCTTTTTTAGGGACCTAACAAAATTTAAGAACTTTTCGAGTGAAGTTGATTACCAAGGACAAAAGATACTTCACCACAATCTTTCATGTTAAAATTCTTAGATAGTAGATACTTAACCTATACAACATGACTAAGTCATTTTATGCAAGCAAGATATCATCTATGTATAATAGTAGAAAAATAACCTTACTCCTTTTAACCTTATAGTACAAGAATCTTTCAACTTTATTTTCCATAAAGTCGAATGAGGTGATTACTCATTAAATTTTAAGTGCCATATATAGGAAGCTTATTTCAATCTATATAATGAAAATTTTAATTTATAAACGAAATGACTCTTTTCATCTTCATGAAACCTTTCGGTTGTACCATATAGACTTCTCATAATTATCTTCATTTAGGAAGTGGTTTTAAAATCCATTAGATGTAGTTTCCTATCATACTAAGCTACTTTTGCCTTAATCTCTCTAATTTATCTTTGGAAGATATTAGAGAGAAAATTGATGTTAAAATATATGCCTTTTCTTTTAGTGAAACCTTTGGTAAACATCCTGACTTTAAATCACCCGACCTTACCTTTTAGATTCCTTTTTATCCTTATAAATTCACTAGTTCTTATATTTGAAAATGCTTTATGAATAACATTTCATCTCTCATTACATCCCACCATAAATTTAAATGAGGAGCAAAAGTAATAATTACAAAATATCAAAAAAAATTTGTAAAACATCATAATGATTCTTACTAAGATAGAATATATATTTAAATGATATAATAAGCTTCTCACTTTAGTGGATCTCCTTAATTGAACATGTTAAATATAATACTTTGCCACATGAACCTCATTTTGTGTTTTTATTTGTTCTTGGTCATATACTAGACTAGAATTAGGTATATAATCTATTAATTATAATTAAATGAGTGAAGAATATGAAACTAAAGTAGTATTAACTATGATATCCTTTGAAATGTGAGAATGACAAACCTTAATAGACACATTATATTATAGAAATTAGCTATTTTTGATTCCACAATTGTCAATCCTCCTTTTATAATAGAATTTATAGCGTAATGGTCTGGATAACTTATAAAATAACATTAAGCAAAATGAGAATGCAAATTATTTTTATATGAACTATATAGACATACCTTAGAAAAATAGTCCAAACTAAAAAAAGAGTGAGACTAAGTTTCTAAACTTCCATAACTTGAAATGTATTCTAGGCACAGATTGCTTATAATGTTAAAATAGTTTTAATAGCCTCACCATAAAGGTAAGATGGAAGGTTAATCCTGCTCTATGTGCTCCTCATCTTATCTTTTAAATTGCGATTGTCTTTTGGCCACACTATTATGTTAAAAACTACCTAGCATTATAAATTGGCCTACTATTCCACAAGTTTCTCAATATTTTGGAAATACATCCTTTCCTTATAAAAAAAAATCCATGTTTTCTAAATTTACTTACCTCTATGATCAAACCTAACAATTTTTATTGATTTTTCCTATTTGTTCTCAACTTTAGTCTTAAATATCTTAAATATGTCAAGAACTTCTTACATGTCGCTCATATGTCCTCAAATGATCAATTCACCTTTGTCTTGAACAAGCCTTTTTCATGCACTCACATTCAAATTTTGAAAACCTACAAAAGCTCCACATTAAAGGGCATATTATAGGAATCAAATTATTAATTATTTATATATCCATCTAGTTATTTTCGTATTTAGTTTTGTAAATAATCAGAATTGATAACAAATCTGTTACATAAGGTAATTATATGAATTTAGAATATTTATTTGATTATAATCTTATAGATTAAGATAACTATCTAGATTTATAATATTTGGTCAACCATACAATTTTATCTTCTACTTTGTATATTACCTTATCTTTATTAGATAAAATTAAACCATTCTTTTCCAATCTTTGCAATTAGTACTTATATTATATCAATTTCTTCGAGTAATTTTCTAAATAAAAATGAGTGTTTAATTTTTAAAAATTCAATAGATTAGTTCCTCTATCAATTAAATTTAACATAAATACTAACGTAGCAATGATAACCCTCTTTTCATTAACACAACATTCTGCCTTTTAATTGACTTGACCATTTTATAAAAGAATTTAGTGCCTAAATTTTGTCACTTTCATTTGAGTAAGTGCCTAAACTGAAAAATCCACTAATTATGTACAATTAATAAAAATATAAAAAAAATGTTAATAATATTTATTATTAATATTATAGAAGAAATTTCAATAACTATACATATTAAATAAAATTATTTATTTATTATTATATGAAAATAATTTTTATTAAAATATATTCTGCTTGACATATAGTGATAATTATATTTCCTTTTTGTTTTATTTTTAACATTTGATTAATAGTTATGATTAATAAATATTTAATAATTAATAAAACTAATTAATCATGTAATTAGTAAAATATTAATTTATTTTAACTACTAGTTAATATAATTATTGCTAGTGATATAAATTTAACAATATTTATAACATTTTAATAAAGAAAAGAAAATCATGGACTACATACGAAAACTATAATGAAAAAACAAAAATTTAGTGACCTTTAGAGGAATTAAGAATTCACTGTTTATCGTTTTAGTTGAGACACTTAAAAAGAGTCATAAATTGTGTTCAATAATATAAGTATTTAATTAAGAAATTAAGGGTTAGATAAGAATTTCAAGAACTTTTTTGAGAGGCCAATTCAAATAAAGTAACAAAGTGCAAAGTCAATCATAAATTTTTAAAATTGTTAATCCCAATCAAATTTAAACTTCATTGTATCTTTTTTTTTCAAAGAGAAAATAATGAATTAATTAAGAAATTAAAATCACAAGCCATTTTGCAAAATAATGCCTCAGACATAAGGCCATACACAGATAAAAGATTCAGGAACACTTATAGGGTAAGGAAGCTATCATTTTTGCCATCATTATTTTTGGATAAGTAATAGAAATAAGGACAAAAGTCATGTTGCTAATGGGAGTCTAAATTAGATGTCACTCTTCTTACGGAATCAAACAAGAAGCCGATTAACCAAATTGCATTTTGGTAAATCAAGCCTTCTAAATGTTATATTAGACATGCAATCAATAATACTCTCTTTTTCAATTGGCTTTAAGCTCTCTCCATAAGTACATTCTTGTGTTTCTTCAAATTAGGCATGTTAGGTGTTTTTTATTTCTCAATGTGTTAGTTATTATTAGAGTAGGTTAAATCGCCCCCTTTATGGCTAGTGACGGAAAAAAAAAACACAAATTGCATTATAGATAACCTTCAGTTAGAGGACTAAGGGAGGCACTATGGGAGATGGAGCATCAAATTATCTAGCAGTTAGAGGATTGCTTAGAAGTGCTTTTAAAGGACATCCTATAGGAGCTTCATGTCTTTAACCCTCTAGCCAATAGGGATAAAGAAAATGATGGAGATTGTATTATAGACGTATAAGCCCTAAGGCACCCTATTTAGAGAGCCGTTCCTATTCAAGGTTAGAGGTTACCTACCTACAATAGTAAATTAGAGTTAGATGAGGTTGTCGTATGACAGACTATAAAAATAAAGAGATCTTGATGGAAGTTTCAAGTTTTTGGTTGATATTCCTAACTTTAATAAGTATGTTAGTATTAAAGGAGGTCTTGATTGGATCGCATACATTGATCAGATCTTTGATTATTATGAGATCCTAGAAGAAAGGAAGGTAAATTAAGTTGGTGGTTTGTAGGTTGAAGGAAGGCACTTCTGATTGGTAGGAGAAGATCAAAGAGAGGAGAGGCATGATGAGAAGCATTTGGTTCGATCTTGGATGAGGATGAAATGGATGATTAAAGGGATTTTCTACCTTTAGATTATAAGCGAATTCTATTCAAACAATAACAACGATACAAATAGGATTCTCTGTCTGTACAAGACTAAACTATAGAATTCATAAGGTTATCTCGATATACTGATTTAGGAAAGATAGAGGGGTAGATGATTTCCGTATTCTTGGATGGTCTAAGGCCTACCTTGTAGGAGAAGAATGGGATATTATTGATTCAAACTTTAGTTAAGGCTCGAAGATTTGCATTAAAGGCAAAATTGTTAACTTAAGAGAGAAGTAGAATTGAGCCTCCTCCAAAAGTTATATCGGAGAGCTTCTAGAGTTTTGATAGAAAGGATAAAGACCCTGTTAGAACCTCCTCTATATGGGAATCGTTTTTGTAAAAAGAAGGTTACAGGTAAATAGAAGATGGGTGAAAACAAGGAGTCTCCTAAAGAGAATAATCCATATAGTAAGTCTCAACCTAAAGTTCACTATCAGTTTGGAGAATCAGGAAATTTGTCAAATTAATGTCGCTAGAGTAAAATGAATATAATGGTGAATGAGGAAGATGATGATGCTATTATATGTGGACTAATGGTGATGATGATGAGTTTGAGATCTATGAGGAAGGAAATATAGAGTGGGAGAATTACGTAATTCAAAAGTTATTACTGGCTCCAAAATAAGAAGATAAGACCAAGCAACATCAATTGTTTTGAATATGTTGTACCATTGTAAATTAGTTATTTGAAGTGATTATAGATAGTAGGAGGTGCAAGAACATCATTAGCAAAGATGTGGTGAAATAGCTAGGATTGAAAACTGAGAAGCACCCAAATCTATACATAATTAGGTGGATTAAATGGACAAACAAACTTTGGGTGACTAAGTGCTATAAGTTACCTTCTTTTATTGGTCAATATCTATATAAGATTTTTTAATGTTGTGGATGTGGATGATTATCACTTTTTGTTAGGAAGGCTTTATAGTTTGATAATGCTTCCTAGTATGATGGAATGGAGAATGTGTAGAAGTTGGAGAAAGGTGAGAAAAATTCATGCTTCACCTATAACAGAAGAATTTCTAGCCCAATGCTTCCAAAGTAGAGTGGCGGACTTTCCTTATCGTTAAATTCATAACATGAAATGTTAAAGGCTATCAAAGTGTCAAAGGATTTCTATTGGTGGTGAAATAGGTACTCCTTATTTTGGAAACATAACTTCATCATATTTTGGAAGTAGTTTGAGCCTTTATAAGGATTTTGAGAATGTGATGCTTGAGGAGTTGCCAGATGGACTTCTACCGATATGAAATATTCAGCATCATATTGACATAATTTCTGGGGAGAGTTTACCCAATACTAGATGAGACCAAAGGAGTATGAGATTTTATGAGAGAAGACAGAGGAGTTATTACAAAAGGGGCATATTTGAGAGAGTATGAGCCCATGAGCAATTCTAGCCTTATTAACACCTAAATCAAATGGGAGTTGGAGGATATGTAATGATATCTGAGCAATCAATAAGATCACCATTGGCTATAAATTCCCTATACGTAAGTTGGATGATATGTTTGACTATTTGTGTAGGTCTATAGTATTTTTAAAAATTGATCTTTGAAGTCGATCTCACTAGATTCATATTTAATTAGGAGATGAGTGGGAGACAACTTGTAACACTAAGGATTTGTTTTTACGAGTGGTTGGTCATACCTTTTGACCTCACCAATGCCCCAAACACTTTCATGATGCTGTTGAATTAAGTATTATGGCCATTTATTAGGAATTTTATTGTCATATATATTGACGATATCCTAATTTCCAGTGGTTTAAAAGAAGAGCTTGTTATACACTTGCGCCAGGTTTTGATAGTATTGTAGGAAAACAAGTTGTACATGAATTTGAAGAAGTGTAATTGTATAATTTATAAATTTTTGTTCCTAGGATATATTATCAGTACAGATTGAATTCAGGTATATGGGGCCAAGATTTGAATTATTAAAGAATGATTGACACTAAAGACAATCTTAAATGCCAGGAGCTTTCATAGGTAGACTAAATTTTAGCAACTGTTCTTTTGAAATTTTAGCACCACTATAGCTCTAATCACAGATTTTTTTTTAAAAAAGGAAAGTTTCAATGAAGCAAAGAAGCAAATAAGAGGTTTGCCTTGTTAAAAGAGGAGTTGTGTTTTGAACTAATTTTAGCCCTACCTGATTTTGAGGTTCCTTTTAAGGTTAAATGTGATGCTAGTAGAGTAAGGATTGGTGTTGTTCTTTCCTAGTGAGGCTAGCCTATGGCATTTTATAATGATAAGCTCACTGAGGCCTAATGTAAGTGGACCATATGTGACAAATAATTTTACTTGTTTGTGCATGCATTAAAATTTTGGGAACACTATCCGATTGGTCAGAAATTTATTATTTATTTTGAGCATGATGCTTTGAAATATTTAAATAGTCATAAAAGAATCAGTAAAGATATGCATGCAAGGTGGTCTCAATTCCTATAGAAATTCTTGTTCAAACTCAAACATTAAAGTCACCAACAAATCTATATGCAAACTTAAAGCATTAGCTAACATATTCTAAACATATTCCTTATGTTCAGAATATGATAACTGATGCCTTAAGTCAGCGTATAGATTTGTTAGTGACTTTAAGGTAGGAGGTTGCTAGTTTTAATAAGCTAAAAGAGGTGAATGTTAGTGGTGAGGATTTGTCAACCATTTGGGAAAAATGTTTAAGATAGCAACCTATAGAAGCCTTCTTTATCTATAAATGATTACTCTTATGAGCTAAATCAACTTTGCATTTCTAAAACCTCATCAAGGGAAAAGGTGATTCAGGATTGCATAAAGGAGTCCTTATTGGACATCTGGGGCTAGATAAGATTTTGGTTGTTATGGAAGAGTATTATTATTGGCCTCATATGCATAAAGATGTTTCTTAATTTATGTAGAGTTGTTATATGTGTCAAACTACCAAGGGACAGTGTAGAATATGGTTTTGTACATACCTTGACCTGTTCTTGATAATAAATGGGAGGATTATCTATAGAATTTATTTTTGGATTACCTTGAACCTAAAGAGGAGTGGACTCTATGTTTGATGTTGTAGATATATTTTCTAAGATAACACACTTTATCCCCTGTAAGTAAAATTTGGATGCAAGAAGGATAGTTAAGTTGTTCTTTAGAGAAATTGATCATTTGCATGGAGTGCCCAAAGCTGTCATATTAGATCGAGATAGCAAGTTCTTGGGATATTTTTGGAGAAAATTATGGAAAATGTTTTATTGTTTCTTAAATTAAAATATCACTAGTCACGATGTTAGACTGAACTGGTAAATCAAACATTGGGCAATCTGATTCGGAACATTTGTTGGGATAGACCCAAGTAGTGGGATCTTGCTTTGGCACAGGTAGAATTTTCCTATAATAATGATGTTCATAGTGCTACTAGGAGGTCACCATTTTCATCCTCCCCAGTATACTCTTGATATAGTAAAGTAGCCAGTTAGAGTTGGTGTGAGGAGAGTTACCGGTCATATGGCAAAAGAGTGGCATAATGTATAGGAAGGGGTCAAACAAAAACTAAAAGAGGCCAACCAAAAGTACAAACAAGTTGTTGATCAATGCCATCAAGAGCAAATTTTTAAAGAGGGTGACTAAGTGACGGTGATCTTACATAAGTTAAGGTTTTTGATTGGTACTTAAAGCTACAATTTTGAAAATATGATCCATACAAGACGTTGAAGACATTTTACAATAATACTGATGTGGTTGACCTACCTAACAATATAGAAATTTTCATGACTTCCAATGTCATAGATATTTCCTCATATCATTTTTTTTCGATGAGGTGTTATACCCTGATTTGTCAGAACACTTGAGGATGAGTTTTTCCCAAGTAGAGGGCACTGACATGGAACATATATCTCCATAAGTTTTCTTTTTCTACAAGTTTCCTGCTTATTTTTTTTATTTTTTTTAGATTAAGGTTTCTTTGTCAAGCCTGTATATAGGCCTTTAAATGTGGAATTAAACATTCAATCAATAATACTCTCTTATTCAGTTGACTTTAAGCTTTCTCTATTAATGAATTCCTATGTTTTTTAAAATTAAGTGTGTTGCTTAGTTGTTCTTTGTTTCTTGTTGCATCACCTCAAAACCAATAGACGACCATAAGTTAAATTATTAACCTTAGAACAAGTCACAAATTTAAGAATACCTTGAACAATTTTTTTTAATATTGAATTTATGATATTTGAATTGAAAAGAATACTAAAGTTAACGTACCCAATGTACAAGACTTTGTCTAGTATTCTTTTCAATTCTCTTCTTTTCTTTGAATTGAACTAGACAATTTAAATCTAACTGGAAGACTACTAAAAAAAAGTTTTGGAAGCATTGTCCAACAAATCAAGAAAGTTTATATTTGCAAAATGTAAAGAAGACTAACTTGTTAATTAATGAGGACTTTGGTTAGTTAAAAAGAGGGGAGTCTTCCTCTCACTTAGTCATCTGCCGAGGCCGTTGATTTTGATGACTTTTAGACCTGTATTCCTGGCTGTTCTTTTTTTAGCTTGTCTTGCCTGATGGCTTGTGATTGGTCCGTAGGCTCGGATGTGCTAACATTCTCGATGTGTTTACTCCTTTCTTTCAATTTGATTAAACTTTCTTTCAAAAAGAAAAGGTCACTGACTAAATCACATGGCATTTATACGCTGCATGAAGGTGCTTAATTGTCAAGCACGAATCATCTTGATAAGCAAGGCGACCAAACAACAAAAGAGAATAAAATGTCGATGTAATAATGGTTAGTGCTTCCCATCCCCAGTGAACTTGACGCAGTAATTAGTATTCAACAACAACATAAATTCCAAGTTACTTGATGGTGATGGAAGGTGGGAAAGAAGTAGATGGCGTGCTCGTTGTACCTCATTAATTAAAACACACATACACACACACACACACATATATATATATATATATAAATAAAGAAAGCAGTAGAGAATACCCTACATGATGGTATGGTTTGGGGACAAAACAAAAGTAAAGCTTAAAACCCTGCAAAACAGTTCACATGGCCTCACAATATTATACAGTATACATGATATGATTCTCTTGGCTATTAAACTCTCTCACCCCTTTCCCTCTCCTTTATCTTCACAGCTCATATCCCAATTGCCTCAACTCTTCACTGCAACCTCATTGTTTCTGCACGCTAGCTAGCGAGCTACAATCTTTATTATTATATAATTTTGCTTGCTCCAATACACAAACCTTTACTTATTCTACCTAAAGAACTTATCCGACATCATGATGTCCCCTCACCAAAGGTATCGAATTAAAAATAAGAAAAGGGAGATAAAATTTAATGGATTAGAAATATTTATTTCTACTCTCGGTTTCTTTTTCAATTGTGACTAAATAAAACAAACACAAGAACAAGTTTAATCCTCGAAATTCTTTATCGTGAAGATCGTTGGTGTTTAAATTTACCATAATAGAACGTTTACATGATAAGTTCCTTTCTAGATAACCATTTTAATCATAAGTAATAAATGAGGTAACTCCATAGAAATTATATATCAAAAATAAGTGTTTATAGGGCATTCAATAAAATTTTAATGCATATTAATAATTAATTTACTAATAATAATATGGTATTAAAAATCCTTAAATGAGAAGACACAATCGTTATTCTTAAATTATGTAGAATCATATATATGCAATACTTATAAAATAGAGAAACTAGTCAATACTCTCTTCTTCTTCTTCTTATCTTTTCCATTAATTTAAATTAGATTATCGATTATGTAAACCTAATCTCTTATAAGTCATTTGTATGTAGGGTTATAAGCAAGAGTAACCTAATTAAACTAATTAGTTAGAATTTCGGAACTATCATAAAGAAGTATTATACAGTAACCATATCACACTCAACAAACTTGTTAAGAAGACCAAGGTCACAAAAGGATAACAAATATACCGAAGCTTTATAGGTGGATATTTGATCCAATTGTAGAACAAAAGAGTAATTACACATGCATTAGTCCACATTAAAAAAATTTAACAACATTCTCTCAATTGAGTAAAACTAATTAATTATTTGACCAGTGATTGGGTCAAATAATAAAACTAATTAATTAATTTTTGAAAACAATTTGATTGGGTCAAATAATAAATTTAATAAGTTTGTATGTAGTTTTAAAAAAATCAACATAAAGAACTCAATTAAGTGAATCATTTATACTAAACCATAGTTGTTAATATGTTGTAATAAGCATACAAGTCATTGTCCAAATATGCTCTAGGCTATGTCTATGTAATAAAGGCTACTCTATGTATCCATTTTTGGTTTATCAATTAATTACTTTCAACATTAAAAAATATATATACAAGTCCCCGTAATCATTAGCATAAACAAATCACTAACTAAACTCTTTAGTAGAGTACTAGTATAGTGTGCTTATATTAATGACTCGTAAAATCATAAATCATATATAATCAAATTATTCCAATCTTAAAACATGATCTATGAGCATTAGAAAGGACCATTAATCTTATACAGAGATCAATAACTAAAATATAACTTGCATCATAAAGAGTCATTATGTTGGACCCCGATCCTTTTTCTTGAAATTTTGATTTATTAAATGAAATTAATTGAGGAATTAGTAGTGAAAATTTGAAGCATTAAAATGAAATTGAATGAG
>JANIJF010000007.1:4500504-4515291 GCA_024520955.1 Erythroxylum bequaertii
GTGTATGTCAAGAAAACTACAGAAGGAATTATGTTTCTTTCATTATACGTTGATGACATACTATTGGCTGGAAACAATTTGGAGATGATTAATGCCACTAAACAGTGGCTATCCTCTGTCTTTGAGATGAAGGATATGGGTGAAGCCAAGTATGTCCAAGGCGTGGAAATAGTGAGAAACCGTCCTAAGAAGCTTCTTGGTTTATGTCAAGAGGCATACATCAACAAAGTCTTGGAACGTTTTAGAATGCACTATTCTAAACCTGTTGACACTCCTGTTGAGAAGGGTCTAACCTTAAGCCTTGATCAATGCCCAAAACCAGATAAAGATAGGAAGAAAATGAGTATGGTTCCTTATGCAAGTGCCATAGGAAGTTTGATGTATGCCATGTTATGTACAAGGCCAGACATATGCTTTGAGGTTAGCCTAGTGAGTCGCTACAAGAGTAACCCTGGACCTGTTCATTGGCAAGTTGTCAAGAGAATCTTGCGCTACCTTCGTGGTACAAGTAACCTAGTCCTCTGCTACCAGGGCGGAGACTTAAGAGGATATTCGGATGCTAATTGGGGTGGTGACCAGGATGAGTCCAAGTTAACCTTAGGATATGCCTTTGTCTTTAGTGGAGGGGGCATATCATGGTGCTGTAAGAAGCAGGACTGCATTGCTTTATCGACTATGGAAGCAGAGTACGTTGATAGCTATCTCACTGTGCAAGAGGCAATTTGGTTGAGAAGCTTTCTTCAGGCTCTCGACCTCACTCCGAGAGTTGATGAGCCTGTTGAAATGCTTTGTGACAACACTGTTGTTATCCAGTATGCGAAGGATCCAAAATTCTATGGGAAGACCAAGCATATCAAAAGGCATTATCATTTTGTTCGAGATGTTATTAAAAGGAAAGAGATTGCCATTAAGTATATATCTAATAACAAGATGATTGCTGATCCCATGACTAAACCTATACCTAGAGATTATTTCAAAGCTCATGTGATGAGTCTAGGTTTGCGTAGGGTTTAGTTGTTCAGATCAATCTTTTTCTTGTGATGGACATAACTTTTTCCCCTTTTGTATTGAACATTTATGGAATATATTTTGATTTTTCCTCCTTTAAATGTTCATTGGTATACGATTGCGTGGTTAGGCACATTAAACCGTTACCAGGCTTATGATTGACCATGTCACATGAGTAATCGCCTTGATGCTTGAGTAGCATATAGGATGAGACTTAACCATATTAACACTAAGTGTATATAATATTGGGTTATCTCCATATTTGTGTTATATGGATAGTTAGTGATTAAACTGTATAGTCACCTTAGTAAGTCTAAGATGAAACTCTGATGAGTCAAATGTGAAATACACTATTTCACATTAAAGCCTTTAGCCGATTCACAAGTGTCAGGTCAAACACTGAGTGTGTCAATCAAGTGGCTCGGCATAGATTTTTGGTAAGATCTAGACTTATAATTTGCATGGTACATAATAGTGATGTATCCCAGACAGTGGGAGCTATACCATGACATACATGTCATATTATGTGTGCTATATAAAAACCTTTTGTGGAGTGACAATTAGCTTCCTTTTTTTGTCACTGTGTGACCCCTATAGACATTTATATCTGTACGACGCCCTTTGACTCAGAATTGTATTATGAAGTCAAGGCTTTGGTTTCGCTACTTTAATATTTTTTCAAAGGCTAAGATGTATACGGTCCAACGAAATATATTAGGAAAGCAATCAAGCTAAGATGGAATACCACATGTGTCTAAGAAAAACCCTAAAGTCGCTCAATACACTAGTCCTCTTACATATTAACCATCTGAGTGATCAAGATTTGAGGCGTGATCTTTACGGTGACTCTAGTAGCCATTGAGGAGACTGTGTTTGTGACTGTGACTGGAATCACATGGGCAGAAAGTGGCATAAAGATTAATTTGCTTCCACATCAAGGTTAGTGATAATTCGCTTCCACATCAAGGTTAGTGATCTAACCCATTTTAATCCAACACCTTCCAATCACATGAATGTAGCTTACTGTTTAATTCAATGAAGCATTGAAAATGCCAGATGAAAAACCCAAAAACAAGGGACAAGCTTGGTATGATTCTACACCATCACCAATCTATTTGTTTTCTCAAAATAGAAATGGAATATTTTTACGTTTATAGTTCTTGTAGGTTTTGTACCATAGGATTGCCAAGCGACATTGCATTAGAAGTCGAAGATACAAGCTTACATCTGCACAAGGTTAATCCTCTGCTCAATGTTTCGTTTACCTTTGGCTTATTTTGCCAATAGATCAAAAACCATTAATATGTTTTTTTTAAGGAATCCTAATTTTTAACCCAAAACATAAAAGGAGGTATTATCTTTTGTCATGTCCTTACAGAGCTTAATATTGAGTGTTGAGAATCTTTTTATACTGATGTTTTCTTTTTGGTAAGAACTACTTAATCAAATTTTCCTCTTTTTTTTCTTTGTTTATAGTGAATAATAGATTAAATTGTTTTTTTTCACTTAAGATTATCAAGTTTTTAGTTCATTTGTCTTTTTGCACAACTTAATTCTATCATATTTTACCCTTAAAATATTGGACTCTTTATCTTTTTTCCCATTATTCTGTCTTCTAACTTTATATTCAATATTATTTTGTGAAAAACTAAAGGATCTTTCATTTCCAAATATTCGTTGTTAAAAAAAAAAGCAAGAGAGACTTGTGTGAGTGTTTTAGTTTTGCATAATTAGTCTACCAAAACCTAACTTAAGAGACAGTTCAGCTCACAAATGGAAAAGAACTTCCTTTTACATTGAGAATTAAGAAGATAGGAAACAAAAAGTGATGCTTTAGGACTCGAAATAATTTGGAATGATTGTACTAGCTGACATTTGTAAATATTATGACCTATTGCAGAAGTTGAAGACTTGTGTTGTGAAGAAAATGTCAATACCTTTTAATTTTGGCTACAAAGGTAATAGCTTCTTTGTTCTAAAGGGTCATCTGACCTTTGTCCCACTCTTCCTGGTAATTCTATGACAGCCTTAGCTAAAAAGGACTTAATTGATGAAGATTTGGCTTCGATGATTGCTTTTGAAGTTGAATCTTTGTCTAATAGTAGTGTTGGAGGAACATGTACATCTTCAACTGTTATTTCTAAACTAATGTTGGTGCTATAGTTTGAGGTCTTTTATTGACTTATAACTCCTAGTAATCCAGCATGCTATGTTGATTTGTATCCTTCATTTTGCAAGGGAACTTCAACCCAACTCCCCATTCTTGTTTTGCTAAAGTATTTCTCCAGATTTTTCCTTTTTCATCACCCTATCTCTAATATGTGCTCCAAACCTACTTTTGACAAGTTCTCCTGCTTCCTAGTGATCCTCTTGATGCGAGGAATGTAATGCTTGAAGGTATATCTTTTCCTTTCAATAATACGGATTAAAACTATTTCCTTTGATTGTATTCTAGTTAATATGTAAGAAAACAACTCTCAACATCCAATTATTTCGTTTCTTGAACCCAATGATTATACTTAGAGCTCTCTGCATGCAATTATTTCGTTTCTTGAACCCAAAGATTATACAAAGGGTTATTGATCTTTAGGATCATAAGATAAAGCCATCACAAAGATACAACTCTATGCATCCAATTATTTCGTTTAGTGTATAAAGACCTTCTTTTTCTTAATTGAAAACAAATTAGCTTAATTATGTATAATTTCAGGCACTCTATCGATTTTGAAGTTGCTTTCGTGATTCTCATGGTTTATATTTTGTATATGATGGTTGAGCTATGAAGTTGCTCTCATCGACATGGACTAATCTAGTTAGTCGTTCCAGTTACGTTATAATTTTTTTGTAATTTCAGCATTTATAATTTGTGAACTGATCTCTTTATTTATTATTTTGTCTATAAGAATTTTTAGGGTTGTAATTAAAATCTTGTATACGAAAAATATTCTTTTTTTCGGTATAATTTAATGATATTTTATTTTTCAAAAAAATTAATGATATTTTATTTTGTATATATAATATTTCAAATTATCAATTATTTTTCTATAATAAATTATCGACAAAAAATTGAAATATCATATACAACAATATGGGTTAAAAATTTCACAAATAATTATAATTAACATGGTATAATATTTAGTTAAAATATATACTAAAAATTTGAATACATTTTTAAAAAGTATGAATATGAAAAGAATTATTGATTATGTGTCTTTAGTAACGAAAGAATCAAAAGAGAAAATAAGAATGACAACGTAAAGCGGAAACGAAAATCAGAATATAAATATGAATAGAATTTATGCTTATGCTTATTTGATATAAATTTAAACAAAATTAATAGGTATTAACTATTAAGAATAATAATGGGAATTATTTTTCATATTTATATGATTTATTTTTGTAAATAATTATTTAAAATATTGTGTATTTTATAAATAATTAATAAAAATTCGATAATATTTTAATTAAAAAAAAGTAGGACGTGAAATAATTAAAAAATCTAATTTATAAGCTATTTTGTAAAGAAAGTACTAAAGAATTTCTGTCGTCACAATAACAAGTCTCTTTCTCAGCTTCATAAAATATAACCTCCTCTGCAAAACCCAACGGTCACATCGCATTCCCCCATCTTCTGATGTATCCTGTCCAAATTCCCATATCAAAACGGCTACTTTCTGGTTTGCCTTCATTATAATAAACACACTCACAGGCACCCGCACACGCACACGCACACGCACACGAACATGTCTTCTCCACATCTTTTACTACAGCTGTTGTTACTAGTGGGTTTTTCTCTTCCACAGTGCCCCATTGCACAAAAGAGCATTGCCCAACGAGATCTATGGTGCGTCGCTAAGAACAACGCCGATGACCAGTCTCTTCAGCAGGCCATCGATTGGGCGTGCGGTCCAGGCGGCGCCAATTGCGACCCGATTCAGCAAAATGGCCCATGTTATGACCCGAATGATGTTCAGACAACTGCTTCTTGGGCTTTCAATGATTACTACTTAAAAAATGGCTTGACTGATGATGCCTGCTACTTCAGCAACACTGCTGCTCTCACTAACTTGAACCCCAGTATGATTTTTCCTCTGTCTCTATTCTATTTTTGGGGTTAATAAAGTAGATCTTGCGGCTTTTTCTTTCTGGGTATACAGATCCGGAAAGCATCAGACTTTTTTTGGCGTTACTGATTCGTATTTCAATCTGGTTTTGCCAATTAGTTCTCTTTTAGCGAGAAAATGCACTCTGTGCTCACTTCACTTGTGCTCTATTTATCTTTTTCTTCGCAGGTCACGATAAGTGCAAGTTTCCTTCCAGGTAATGGTGCCAACCTATTTTAATGTGCCGTTATTTGCGTTTTATACCTTAAAAATTGCAGCCCGTGGATGAGGTTCATGTCCATTTTTGTGTTAAAAGCATGTGGGTTTTGGTAGAAAATGAGAAAGTGTCACCCCCCTTAAGAAGTAAATTAATGCAAAAGGTGGTGTAATGTAATGAAGATAATCGCGAACAAACATGCACTAGCAGCAGTATGCGATTCCCCTGAAAGCCAATGTCCCTGGAATTTTGAGGAAACTAAATGGTTACTCGGTTTATACTATACATAATTCGTTACTCTGCATCATCTCTGGAATGCAGCTCTTCAGTAAATAATGCAAATGGGAGTTCAACAATCACAATTGGAACGGGATCCGACAGCGCAGATTTGAGCAGCTGCAATCAGATTGCGGGCACGTGGGTTTTGCCTTTGATTAACAGTAGTTTGCTTTTTCTCCTGACATGGGGATGGGCTTCGTCAGGTTCAAGTTGAAACCAAAGTAGTTAGGTCTTGGGCTGATGCAAGTAAGAAGACTCAACTTCTTGCTTTTGCATTTGCAACCAAATGAATTCATGCTCTTGTTATACATACCTTTTTCAAGGGCTAGAATGGACGGTTTTGTGCTCCAACTAATTTATGCCATGTTTCTGCTGGAACAAAATGAGAATCAGCATATTTTCTTTTCGATATAAAGGACCAAAATACAAAGTTTTAATCTAATGTGGTTGGATAATCCTGGAAATATCGGTATGAGCTGTAGCAACTTAATCTAAAAGTCAGTTTTACGCCATTGAAGATAAGAATTAGAACAGAAGATTGGTAAGTAAAAATGAACTTTCTTTGCGTATCAGTGAGAAAGCTTCCATATATAGGCGTTATGTGTGATTTTCATTAGGTTGTGTTTGTGATGGAAACGTCAAATAGAAGATAAGTTGAAGCTGTTATGACCAGAGAAGAAGATATTGCTATTAGGTCCTTTCCTTATCATAAAGGAATGCTCTCAGTTGAAGCTGGAAATAAGGTGAATTATCTTCTATTATGTATGATCTTAGTCATTGCTCCTTTACCTGGTGTAAAGTACAGTTCTTGGTGTAAAGTAGTAATGGAAGATAGGTTTGCTGATGGTCAAATGAAAGTGTCAGGTGCTGATACTATTGAGTTGAGCACTGGCAAAGGGCAGACTAAGCGATGATTTATTTTATGGATTTTGAGCTTAATATTGAAGGATTTTGTACAAATCTTTCATGTACGCCACTTGTTCGAAAGATTTTTGAATAAGATCTATGAATGATTAAAGTCAAAAGCTTGCTACATCAAGAGTTATCAAATATTATATAAGATTAAGACAAGTATCAAAGAACTTGATGGTTCTCGCAGAGTTATAATTTTTGATCTTAATAAGCATACAATTAACAATCATAAGCTAATATCTCACTAACTGAACAAGAAATGAAACCATCAACATCATCTTCTCTTCCTTCACAACTACACGCAGACCCACAAATCTCCTCCGACAAAAGCTTTCATACTTCGATTGGCAAAACTCAAGCCACTATTAGATCCCTACAATAGTATGAAAGACTCATGTGATCATATAATATGTTTCAAAGAATTGATAGACTTGCGTAAGACATCAGATTGAGTAAAGTGTTGTGTCTTCTCATAATACTGATAAGAGCAACAAAAGACTGGTAGCAAACCCAACCTAGGCTATATAGCAAACTTTAGAGAGTTAAAAGAAATTAGTTTAAGACCTTTTTTTCAGCAACCAACATAGGCTTCCAGACTCAAATAACCATATTCAAAATGATACAAAAGTTAGGCGAGAACCTTAAAGATTACACAAAACAACTGAGTGTTCAATTCTCTCAAATATCCAACGACAATATTTCTATTGATGTTGTCTCCTTCAAAAAGGCTGAGGAGATATCAACCCCTGTTATATAAATGTCTGACAAGCCTTTGAAACTAAAAATCACTTGCAGATTTCGATTCTCCTCCGCAATAGTGAAACTCTTGTATTTTTGTATCCTTATTGCACCAGAGGCACTTAGTCCAGTCCTAGTTTATAAAAGTAGATATCAAAGGCCCATTTATTATGTAAGAATGATCCTCAAAGGCCCAAAAACTATATGTGCACGAGTTGTTCTAGTTGTTACATTAACAAGAAAGCTATAACCCTACTTTTTGATGTTTATAACAAACTTACCGTTGGAACAAGATATTGAATCAATTAGTTACCATTAGTTATGGCAATTTGTGAACAGTACGAGACAAATTTCATACCAAACATGATAATCATTGCAAAGGCTCTTTAGCCACGTCTCAACTCAAAATTGGCATATCTAGAATCTATTGCATCACACTGGAACTAGAACTTCAACAACTTACTGGGTATATCTAGGATATAGCTTTATTCATGTCCAATTCATTCCAACATTAATTAAAAGTATGGTTTGTTATCTAAAAATCCAATTGAATATGTGAGATATACCTTGAATTTTGGTTAATAATCAAATTATATAAATTAATTGGGACCGAAAAGAGACATAAGATCAAACTTAGTCAAGTACTGGTTAGTGAGATTTCTAAATTAAAAGTAAACTAATGTTGGTGTCAAGTGTAAGATTGACACAAATTCGTGACATAATTTTCTTGGACATACAAACATAAAGTTTTAGGATTGTTAGGCATTTATTAAAATAGAGTTATAGTAACCCGTATAAACAAAGTTTCATTATACTTAAACTTCTTACCCTAATAAGAGTCACTATAAGAAAAGTAGGAATTAGCGATGAAAAATTACCCACAGAAAAGAAACGGTTGCAAATTACTAACGGAAATCCTATTTCCATCGATAAAATTGTCAGGAAAAATTTTATTTAGCAACGGTACTAATATCCGTCGCTAAATACAGAGGAAAATTATCTTAGGAAATTTTGCAACATAATTTAGTGGCGGTATCAAATGCCCATCGATAAATAAGGCGAGAATTGTTGGTGGAATAAAAAAGTTGAGTTTGTCGAAAAAAGTTTCAAGTTTGCCAACGGAAAATTTCCGTCGGCAAATCTTCAACGTAAATGTCATCTCTCCTTCGACTTTAGCATTTTTAAAGTTAAAGAAAACGACGTCGTTTGGTTTAACACCAAAACAACGTCATTTTCTTTAACTTTAAACTCACCTGAAGTCTTCCTCCTTCCCCCCACTCGGGTCTCCTTCTTTCTTCTTCCTGTTGCATCTCCGACATTGTCTTCTCTTCGGTTTCTCTGTCATTGGCGTTGTCTTCCTGTTGCATCTTTTGCTCATCGACGTTGTCTTCTCTAACCATTGTCATCCAACAGTTCGCTGGAGGCAATTTCAAATATTGGATGAAAGTTATATTTGGTTATTGATTACTTTCGTTCATTTATGTATTTTGTAACTGGAAAACAACTTTAAGGTATAAATATTAGTGATAAAAGGGACAAGACATGATTTTGGTAGTAATGTTGGGATGAACTTCTGATGCATGTAAGGTGTTTGATAAAATGTCTGTTCTTTGAAAAAAAATATTTGTGTGACTATTTGAATTCTATCTGTTTTGTTGAATTAGAGAATAATGTATTTGTGTGACTATTTGAAAGCTATGCATAGTCTATAGAAAGTTGACTCATTTTAACCGAAAGTTAAGTGACTAGTGTTAAAGAAAAAAGCCACGACATAGGCGAGCTTTAAGTATTAAAAAGAAAAACCTAGTGTAATGAATGCCTACCTAGTTTTTCATATGTTTTAAGTCCACTATCAAGCCATGTAGGAAAGGAAGTAAATTGATTATATGAACCGACTACGTGAACATTCATATAATTAAAATGGCATTGTGGCAATGATTGTACTCTAGTTTGTCATATCTATTAATCATGTATGTTGTTATCAATAGCCAATATGAAGTAAAGTAATGATTTTGACAATGTAAGCGATACTTTGCCGTTATGTACTTTGGCCTACTCCTTTTGTTTCAGATGCAACAACCTATGGCCTAATCCTGGTTAGTGACACCAGAAGACAAACACTTAAGTGAAAATGACAAAAAAGGAATGTCTAATAGCTAAGGGGTAAACAATTGTGAAAACTATTGAAGAAATGAACTAGCCGGTATACATACGTATTGGCTTGCATATTAACTTACCAGTAGATTAAAAGGAAAACAAATCTACTACTTACTCATTGTTCAGTCACAATAGCATGCAATTGACGTATCAATGAATTAATATAGGATGGATTTGACTTATAATTACAAATATCTTAATTATTTCAATATGTTATTTCATTGATGCTCTCTGAAATAATTAGGCTCTCTTTATTTTTCATGTGCGAATCTTTACATGCATCTTTTTTAATATAATAATAATTTTCTTCTAAACATATTTGATAATTTGTATATGTTACAATAATTTACTAAAAAAAGTATTCATATTTTTATGAATACTTATTATATTTGTTACTAATACATATTTAATTTAGGTTAAATATCAAACTTCTAACATTAATTCTCTTCTAACATATATGATTGCAAAAAAAATATCTTTAGTTAATAAATAATTTTGATCTTAACCCATAACTCGTGATGTAGCTCTCGTGAGGCTTATCAGTGATACCACGAACTATCACTGTTTCAATTGGTGCTTTCAAACATATAAGGACCCTTCTCGGGAATCCAGACATCAAGGACTCATTTACCTTTACCAACTCTCATGTCACTTGGAATCCAAAAAAATAAGTATATCATTGTTATTTATCGGTGCAATAAACTAGACTCAGCTTTATAGTTGATTTATTGTTGTATCTGTAAGAATTTGTCAAATAACCCCTCTATTAGTTAGGGGTCAAGCTGCGTACTATTGAGTGAGGACTATTATTGTTCTTGTTCTATGACTGCAAGAATTGTTAACCTTCTAATTCAAAGTTCGTACTTGAATATTATATTCAACAAATCGTCTTATTTTCTTTTTCAATATATTGTGTAAAATTTTAAATTCAAATTCTTATATTTCTAGAAAATTCAATAAAAATGAATTTCCTGTTGAAATATGCCACCAAATAGACAATGTGATATAATGCGACCCAAGTTTAGACAATGATTTGGAGGTATTTACTGTCAAGGTGAACCACCACACTCTACAACTGCAACTGAATCACCTCCTCCCCCTCCAGCTACTACAGCTGGAGATGACACATCACTTGATGTTCCTGATGCTACACCATCCACCACTCCTACATCATCCACTACCCCTATAGTGGATGAAGGAGACAGCTGCCAACCAAGAGTTGAGGGACTGATGGAAGAACTTACATAACAATTGTCGGTAATTTGTAAGTGAAATTACATGAAACACTATATATTTATAATTAAGTTATAGGTTTAAATTTTTACAAATGGTATAAAATTATTTGTTTTTATGTTAAGTTGATTCTGTCTAGACTGTGCTCTAAAAATATGACATCTAAATTTAAGGAGAAGATTGATCTTGAGGGTTATGTATAGAAGAATATCTCTTAGGCCACAAAGGCATTTTACATTCAGGAGTTTGACGTACAATTAAAAAATATTTTTTTAATTTATTTGTATACATTTATTGGATAAATATTATTACATTATAAGTATTTATCAAATTTTTTCCCTTTTATTTCATAAAGAACTTTTTTGGGATTTTGAATTTGACCGGTCATACATAAAGTATGGGAAAGATGAGCACGTACACGTTATCATGACTTTATTGATGCGATACACAAGGCTAGTGTACGACTGCCTTATATTTCTGAGCAAATATGGAGTCGTTGGCAGCAGTATTAGACATTACCTGAGGCAGTGGACATTTCAGAGCATAACTCAACCAACAAACGTGGAGGACCACGGGGGAGAGAGTCTTTCTGTACGTACGGGAGGATCTATTATCCACCACGAGCATGTAGAGAGACTTGTAAGTATCTAAACTTTAAACTTATATTATAATTGTTTTACTTTGTTGTATTTCAATTTAAGTTGATATGTGAATTTTGGAATAAAAATATGTGTATTATGGATAATGATAATGGTATAAATGTCTGGTGCTATGTATGACTGTGTTAAGTGATTTTCTTTGTTTAGCAGGGGGTAACTATCATAAAAATTGAGACAATTCTGCCAAAATTTTTATAAATTCTTGTTCACTTATAAAATTTTATTCTTATGCAGGAAAAGTCTATGGGCATGAGGCCTACACCCCGTCAGTTCTTTTTACACACTCACACTAAGAAGCATGACAGTGTGACATTCGTCAACACCCGATGTAGAGAACTTAATGTATGTGAAATCTATGCTTTAATATTAATTCTTAATAATTATCACTTACTAATATAAACATTGCCTCCTAATAGGACCAAATACAAGAAAGCATTCAATGATAGTCTCAGCACGAACAAGTTGTTGATGAGATTCAGACATATCTTGATGCAGTGGGTGGTAAGGACTGTCGTGAAAGGATCTTCAAGTTAGGTTCATTTGTGAACACATGTTATTCGCAATCTTCCACGTCCAATACAACAACATCTATTAGACGGTCGACAACCAATGAAGTCAATAAGCTTCGGAGCACAATGCAGGCATTAATGGAGTACATAGCTCAACTCCGTCATGAGGTGGATGGATTAAAGGGGAGGGGTAGCACCTCAGACTATCCACGGTCACAGGGAAATAGTGTACTTGTAGTCATTTCATTTGAACTACAAATACTTATTATGTACAATTTAATGTTTTTATTATCAATTAAGATAATTTTAACTTTATATCATCAATCGACTTTCTGTTTAAACAAATCAAAATATTATACACAGATAATTTATAAATGTTGAAATTATGTTACAGGATTTATATTTCTTCTTCTCAAAAAGGTTTGTTTACTTTAAAAAAGATAGATATAAATTGGTGTCATGAGTACTTAACTCTTCACGTTTTGACTTAATTATATATAAAAAAAGATTACATAGAAGTATTACTACTGCAATTATAACTAATTTTCACTTATAGTTTTGCTTATCATTTTAGGAAAATTTTTTAGCCTTGCCTCATTTTTTTTGCATTTATTTCTTTTTTTATTATGTTTTCTAGCTTGTCTTTCCTTATTTTCTCGTTAAAGACCACCTTTTAGGCCTTTAATGCTATTTGCCTTATTCTTGCTTTTGTTTAACAATCCTTTTCTAGATGTTCTTGTCATAGCTATTCTTTCCCTCCCTCCTCTCTTTCTTCGACTCTCTTTATGCTAATTGTTTCCAACATTGGTCCTCTTTTTGGTCCCAAACTTGCTAGTTCTTTGCCTTCTTATTGACTTCTAGCCCCTCTTTTTCTTTGAATCCCTCAACTTTATTCTCTCTCCACTCCTTAATTCCTAAGCAGTCATGGTCTAAGATGGTAGGAGATGCTTCTCTTCTTTTAGATGCTTAGATAACTACCCCCTTCTCTAACCAATGATTTCCCTATTATTTTCCCTTCAATAAAAGCGTTTAAATTTGTCACCTTAAAGTGGTCATCCACTTTAGTGAGCTTCTTTATTGATATATGCCTAGTGTTTTTCTTAATACAAAAGTGGGTTGTTGCCCATTAGGGCAAACGTGGATTGGAGCAGACTCTTATTAGCAAAGCAAACCTTTTCCTTTTTAAATTAAACAGTTAGTTAGGTTTGTTAAGGATTATCAAAACTTGTCTTTGGCATATAGGAAGAAAGCTTTTGTTTTAAAGAAATGGAAACCAAGGCTAAAATTAAAGTAGGCAATGGCTTTAACCTACTAATTTTTATAGTATTCCCCTAAAGTATTGGTTTATAAATAGATTATGTTATCTATCTAGTTCTATAAGAAGACTAATTTGCTTAGAAGAAAAACACAACTTTATTCAAAAGGATTAGTTATGTTAGAATTTGCATTGAGATTGACTTGAACAAGGCACTATCAGACATAATGAAGATGTTTAAACTAGAAGGTGAGGACAATCTGGTCCAAATAGCAATATCCTTAAGCTATTAATAAAAAACCTAATAAGAACAAGTTAATCAAATAATGGAGGCCATAAGAATATGTTTAAAATAAGAGAACTTCATGAATTAATGGATATTTCCTAAGTCAACACCGAGGAAGATTAAGAACTAGATATTCAACTTGAAATAATTAACGTTACTTCAGCTATGAATGCTACCTTGGATATAATTTCACTTATCATTATGGAGATTACAAAGGATTAAAAATTAAACACTGTACGAATTCAAAAAAATTACTCTAATTGATGAGATTCATTTAGAATTCTTTTTAGGGTGCTTCTACCTCGATGGTAGCTAAAAAGAAAGCTAGAAGGAAACCGAAGAAAAAAGATGATGGCCAACTCTTCCATAGTTTCCATTTAATATTGTTTATTGGTTGGAATGTGAGGAGAATAATCCCTCTATATAGTAAGTGTCAGGGACTTCTTGCTATCCAAAATTCCTACTATTGTCACTTTATTATAAAATAAATTAAAAGTTTATAGATTATGTGAGGGGTCTCTTTTTTTTAGAAATTAAAAATTCATTAAAGAATTAAGGGGTTAACATACAGAAGAGGTTTGCACGTGCAATAAAACCCCTTAATACACTGGAGCATCTAGGCTATTAAAAAAACGTCGATGTTAAGAGCAAAGATGAAAAAGTATGGTCATTTTACAATTAGGGTATAACTAAGTTTTCCTTTTTCAAAGACTACAAAAGCTTCTCAATTTGGGTGGGTGAGAGGCAAAGCTCTGATGGCGAGGATAGCAGCGTGATTTTCCAGTTCTTCTTCTCCTTCTTTCTCCACCCACAATGGATCTCATCTCAGGTAAATCTCAGCTTCAAAAATACAACGATTCTTTTCATTTTAGGGCATAATGTATCCTTTACTCCCAACTCTTCAGACATGGCTTACCAATGGAGTGAAGGATGGGCTCTTAGGATTCAAAACTGCAGTGAAGGACAGAGAAATCTCACTCAGGTAAGCGTCTCAAATCTGTTTGGCTCTTTTCTGTTATTGTTTGAACTCATAGAATGACTCTTCAATCTGAAAGGAGGGACTGAGGAGTTCCTTTAACCAAGATTAAGAAGGGAGCACCTATGAAAAAGAACTCTGCTTTCCAACAGGTGAGCCCAGATCTCCTCTACCCTTGTATTTTCCATAAGTAGAGGCCCGATTAGGCGTTAGTATTCCAGAAATTCTGTGCATGAGACCCTTGATTTCTAACCTGTAGTGAGACTGAACTCTTGTCATGAATTTCACTGAGTAAGATGGAGCGGCGACTAGATGTTAACCAGTTGTAAGTATTCTACAGTGAGAGTTCAACGGACTTATAACCAGTTGTTCTCTTATGCTAGCTATAGTGAGCTCTATAAGAGAGAGTAGGGCCTTTCACTTTCGTACCAACAAGGTAAGATCGAAATTTCTCA
>JANIJF010000007.1:5130385-5141524 GCA_024520955.1 Erythroxylum bequaertii
GTAATAACTGATTATGGTCACCATTAGGTATATCTATGGATTTACTACCAGTCTTTACGTATTTATTCTTTTTAACCTACATCATTGTTATCTTGTCACATATGCATGTGGGCCTACTGGATACACTTGCTCTACAATGTAGGGGTAAGGTTGCGTACTATCAGGCCCCCCTAGACCCTGCTTCAGTGTGGGACTTCGGGGTATGATGATGATGATGGTGATGATGATCCATGTCAGACATATCTAAGTTGCCTTTATACAAATTACGGGTATCTATCCTGACTAGAAGTTTAATTGTTCCCATCCAATACACTTTTAGTCTCAAATATTACCTTTTCTAAGGGATTGCTTTGTCCAATTAATTCTCCCTCCTTATTCACTCCATGTTTATGTATAACCAGGCTAGATTCTTAGTTTTCATTGATTGCACTAATTATTTTAGGCTCTAAATTCCCCTTCAATAAAGTGTCTTAGTTCACAGAGCTCAGATTACATTGTCCCTCAATCATTTTCTCACTAAATACTTCCTTGTTATCATTTGTAGTTTTTTTAACCTAAAGGCTTATCAACTCAACATTATCTCCTCTAGCAAACTTTCTACATATGGTTCTTATCCACTTACCTTGTAAGTGTAAGTTTCTATTGGTATGAAACTTTAATAGAATCCTTAAATAATGTTCCATCTTCTCTAAGCCTTGTTACTATTATGATATCCAATAATTTATTACTTAATTCCATATTGACATACAATCTAGCATACCCAATCCTTTTCTTGATTATTATGGTTTCATCCATATAGATTAGGATTCCAAAGAAACTAGCTAATGCACTAAGCCCTTGTGTAGACTAATACTATATTCTTATTTTTGATAGATTCCAAGCTTACACTTGGTAATCCCTAACTTTAAAGGAAGATGGGCAAGTTTTGGATGTGTCATAAACCAACTTTGAGGATTTGCTTAGTTCTTGGTATTAATACTTCATTTAAACCTTTCCCTTTCCAATTCTTATGAGCCTGATTATTAATTATTGGAAATGGTGGTCTTCTACTAAGGCAAAAACCAACCAGAGTTGAAGAACAACTTTTGGCCCCTTATTTCAACATGTTCAAGCTATAGGAGACTACCAAGACATCATCAAAGGTAATGGGCAGTAGTACTAAAGGACGATTTGGAATTCTCTCTTGTCACTTATTTCTAATTCAGACATGGGTTTATAGGGCTGAGATTGGAAGCATTAGCCACTTCCTTCTTCAGTCCTCATTTGGTGAAACTTTATAGGGATTGTTTGAAGTGAGGGGTGGATCAGATAATAGTTTTAAAGTGAATTTACCAGGTCTAGACACCACTTTGACTTTAGCAAGAAAAAGGCAAGGTGAAAAAGGTAGGAAGGTGACAAGTTTAAAAAATGTTTCAAAACTATAATAAGAGGTACACGCAGGAAAGTCAAGTTAAAAGGATAAAAACGTCTTTAAGATGGATATGGTTAGAGCTTAGAAGAGACAAAGAAGGAAAAGTAGGATAAAGCAAATTGAAGGAAAGTTAACTAAAAGAAAGTAGTAGGGAGTCTAAAGGCAACAATAAGAGCAAAGCTACTGAATAGATAGCAAGGTTAGAGAAGAAGCTCCTTATCTTAGAGAAAAGGACGAGAATCTCTTACTATCCATAAGAAACTTTGCATAACTTCCATTCAATAAGTCAAAAGAGTTAACAAAGTGCAAATTCTATTAACTCTTTTATGAACTTTCTAACATTATATAATTGACATTTATCTCTAGTTCTTAAACACAAGAACATAATAAGTATGCAAGACATATTATTAATATGCTATATGCATACTAATAGAAATATGAAACTTTACATTATGTTTCTCAAAATTAATACTCTATATTAAAGTGGTATGATTATAATATCGTCACATATGATTCAATACTCTTTTATAATGATTTATAAATTCAGTCGTATAAAACATGTGCACTTGAGACATTTAATGCTATTAAAATTGTTTAGTTTGGTTTTCAATAGACAAAAAGAAGGCTTAAGAAAAAGAGACTAGGAAAGAAAGAGAAAAATATGAACAAAAGAGCACTAATTTCTTTTTATAACACTTTTATTTTGCTTAAAAAGAAGGTGTAAGTGATTTAATAATGACTATAAAGGAGTGTTTATAGAACATGGGATTCATAAAGGTGGCTTTACTCTCATTGAATCTATTCAACCAGTTCTTATTCACCAAGGCCCTATCAAGTTTTTTGCTTATACTCGTTCTCCCAACATTCTCTTTAATCCTCTTCAAAGTTTTTTAAACACAAATTGCTTAAAACTTTCAAGTTATAAAGAGTACTATTAGAATCTCCCAAAACTATCCAAAATTCCTTATTAATGACTTCAATACCAATGAGGTTACTTAATAACACTTGTCTTTGAAATGAAAAGTTAGATCTATACATAAAGGGCAACTACTATCAGACGTTCTTGGTAGAACCACGTCTCTGGATGCATCAGTTGATCACTTGCTTGAAGAACAACGACTTTAACTTGGCTAAGGTCAAAGACAATCACTATTCTTCCATAATAAAGGTATTGGTGATAAGATTTAAAAAATCCTAGTGTTTGCCTAAGGATTTCAGCTTTATTATATACTCCTACTTGAGCTTAGATTCCCAATTCCCTATCAGCACAAGTTTATTTTCCAAAATAAAGTCATTTAAGGACTACTGTTTCTTAGGGCAATTGATGCCTCTTATATTCTAAGTCACTATAGATATTTAAAGGAGTTCTAGATGGATCCCTTGGATCTTCTTCTCCTCCCTAATTTCTTATTATTTTTCTTAAAACTTTATACAAATAAGTATCATCATCCTGATTAGAAGTTTAATTGTTCCCATCTAGTATACTTTCAATCTCAAGTATTGCTTTTTCCAATGGATTGCTTTGTCCAATTAATTCTTCCTCCTTGTTCACTCCAAGTTCATGTATAAACAGGTTAGATTCCTAGTTTTCACTTATTGCACTACTTTCTTTAGGCTCTAAATGCCCCTTCAATCTAGTTTCCTAGTTCATAAAGCTCACATTAAATTGTTCCTAAATCATTTTCCCACTAAGTATTTCCTTTTTATCATTTATAGTTTTTTGTAACTTAAAGACTTATCAACTCAGCATAATCTCATCTAACAAACTTTCTACATATGGTTCTCATCCATTTACCTTGTAATTGTAGGTTTCCACAGGTATGAAACTCTAATAGAATCCTTAAATAACGTTCCATCTTCTCCAAAAGCATTTTCTTTAAATAAAACGCGGCGTATACAAGAGTGGACGAAGCCAGGGTTTTTCGCTTAAACCAGCTTTAGTCTCCTTCCTCATCTGTCAACCTCCGACAAACTTTCTATTGGGTACTGTTAATCATTCAGTTTGCTTAAGTTTCTTCTGCTTGTTAATTTTCTTTTCTTTTTGTTTTCATTTAAGAATGTTGCGTTCTTTCTATCTCGGATCCTTAGCTAAAGGAAGGGTTTCAACTATGTTTTGCTCCTTAAACTACTGAGTTTCCTGTGTAGAGACCCGCTTCGTAACGATTTAACAAATCAGTTTGGAAACACGAACGTACCCATTTGGGGAAAACTTATAAAGAAAAATGGGTTGATTTTGAATTTGGAGCACTTTCCTGAAAGACAATGTCTTGAAGGATGTTTGTTTCTTGATTTATTACCCCAAGGGTTTCTGTCTCAAAATCCTTCATTTCTATCTTCTCACATTTGTTTCGAAACAGGCGCATAATTTGTCAAATGGCTTTCATTCATTGTGGCCGAAATGCCTTAAGGAAAATTGTTCAAGAAACTAAAGTTAAAAGCTTTGATTGTCCTTTACAACTACTATATGCTTGTCAAGGAGTTCGATACAGAAAGTTGGAAGTTATTCTTACAAAGGTAAGTGTTGGGTGATGTATATGATTCTTGTGAATTATTTGCACGATATGATGTTGATAATTGATTTATGTTCTTGCAGAACATAGATAAACTTGGGAAAGCAGGCCAGACGGTGAAGGTTGCGCCTGGATATTTCCGTAACCACCTTATGCCCAAACTGCTTGCTGTTCCTAACATTGACGAGTTCTCTCATCTCATCAAGGAGCAGCGCAAGGTATGCCTCTCATTTTCTTGCATTTGTGTTCACGCACTTGTGTGTTTCTGTACAGTTGCCTACCAGTTGTCTTAGTCCTGGTTTCCATGATTCAGTGTGCAATTACTTTAATGCTTGATAACTGCTAATCATTGGTGTGCTCATTAGATGTTCCAGGCTGAGGAAGAAGAAGAGGTCAAAGTAGTTAAAGATGGTAGGGAAGATAAGATGAAAGAATATGAATTGGCGGCAAAACGCTTAGATAGTACCCCACTGGTTTGTTCCATCTCTTTGAAGTGCTATCGAGTTGCTTAGTACCCTTACTGTGGCTTTGCATCTACCTTTGGAAATTTTGCTGGATCTGCATGCAACTTTCAATTGTATGCTGTGTCATTGTTACCTGTTAATTAAGTCTTACAAGCCGTTTACTCTTCTTGTAGACAATTAGGGCAGGTATTAATGCTTTAAAGTTCCGAGCTCGTGTATCAAAAGATGAACCTATTGAAATTCTTTCACCCGTGACAAAAGATGATATTGTAAATGAGGTACAGTACTGTTCTTCGGTAGTCTTTTCCATTGAACCACCAGGAAAACTTTTTCCTTGAGATGGCCTTATTTCTTTTTAAGTATATTTGGAATTATTAACTTTAAAAAAGATTAATTTCGGTATAAGGGCATTCTAACTATTCGTAACTTATGCTATTTCTAATGATTTTTTTCTAACCTAGGCATGTATTATGTGGAGTCTAATATGCATGAGCACACTGAATTGTGCATTCTTTTGGTAGGCATATGGCTGAGTTGTAGTGATTAAGGTGGAAATTCTTGTGAGTTGTCATAGCAGCAAATTTTGCAGTTATGGTTCTGTTGAAAACAATGGCTTCCAGGTATACCGAGTTCATCTGGAGTGGGAAAGGAAAACAAAGTACTGTTGGTGCTTGGCTGAATAATGAGCTTGTAACAAGGGAAAGAAACAAATGGATTTTGGGTAGATGATTTGCAGATCTGAGTTTTTATGGAACAGAGACATTAGAGAGTAATAATAACCTTTTCTTGTTTTTTTTTCTCGGTACATTAGTGGTGCTAGTCATTCAAAATGTTACATATTTTTCTAATATAATTGAATTTACACAAAAAGATTAATCTCTAATGTAGTAACTTTACTTTTATGGCACATCAACTGATAGTTTTATTTCAGTGCAATAAGCTGATAAATGTCATCATTCTTGGTAAATTGCTGTTTGTAATTCTAAGTTCTAGATGTCACATTTTGATGCTTGTGGAGATTTATTTGTCTTGAAGATTTAGATGTTTTCTGGTGATGTTTTTGCCCCACTTGTGAAGGTGTAACTTTTGGTTAGCTTTTGGATTTGAACTTCGGCAGAGCTATGAAATTTTTTACTGGGGTTTGAGGACTTAGCTCTTAAGTTTTACTGTTGCTGATTGTTTCCACCTCACTGATAAGATCGGTTTACATTCAGGTGGTAAGGCAGCTGAATGTGCAGATTGAGCCTGAAAACCTTTATCTACCATCACCTTTGACAACTTTTGGTCAGTTTGAGGTGCCATTACGCTTGCCAAAGTCCATCCCTTTACCAGAGGGAAAGCTTCAGTGGAGTCTGAGAGTCAAAATTCGGGGTAAATAAAATGGTAAGTATTTTAACAGTCTTGAAAGGATAGTTAAAAATAATCTTGAAGAACTTTCAGAGCATCCTGCTAAAGGTGGCTTTGGAAATCTTAGCAATGAGATGAGGTACAGCTCGAACATTTTACATTTTTGCTTTGGTTTTCGCTAGTACATTTCTTGTGGTACTAATTGGTGTTTGCGAAAACATTGCTAGGCGATTAATAAATTTTGAAGCGTTGAGTGTTGTATACCATGATATTGGCAATTCCACATATATACCATGGGAAGTGTTGTTAGAAAAAAGATTTAGTGGTTGGACAATCTAAAGGTGACATTTATGGATGTGCCTCTTAGTAAAATTGAATGTTTTTTTTTTCTTTTCAGTTTTTATGGTGTGAGCTTGTGAATTTTTTTATTCTTTTACATGAACGTTTTACTCGGGAGCTTATCAAAATTGATTAAAAAAATGCATAGTTTTTTATGGATAAATATATAAATCTACTCTTAAGCTTTATGTATATATATAAATTTTAAGGTAAAAGAAATAGACCTCTTTTATGGTTTAATTTTTTTTATAAAAGTTCTTTATCTTTTAAATATGATTTAAATTAATCATATTTGACTTAAATTAATAATTTAAGATAATTAGGTTACAAATTTTCTTGGAATTGTTCTATATTAAGCTTATTACGTAGGAGTCCAGATCTCTTGTCCAATATTATGGTGTCTTATTGTGTTCAATAAATCTCAGCCGTTTATTTATGTGGGTCCCGCAAAATAAATGGCTGAGATTTTATGAGACAGAATAAGACAGTAAAATTGGACAGAGGATCTGGTCCTATTATGCAGAATAAACAAGTTTTATAATGATTAATCCCTCGTCAGAATTAAGTTGCATATTATCTCCAATGTACAAGATATAAAACAAAAGAAAAAGGAAAATAACAACTCCTATTACTAACATGAGAGGTTGAATAATAATCAGTCTTATTTTTAAATGATTCACACAAGGAGGAGAGGAGAGGAGAATGAGAGCAAATGAAATGAAATAAAATAATAAAATGATACTAACAATAATTTTAAACAAATAAATGAATATAAATAATAATTAATAAACAAAAAACTAATAATAAGAAATTATTTTAATATTAATAATAATAATAAAGAAGAAGTTTTTATTTACACGGACTAGTAAGTTGTGGGTGTAATTTAATTATTTTATATGATTAAATTCTTTACAAATGAATTGAGGGCGTTCCGAAAACTACCTTTAGGAGTATGTAAAGCACTTTCGGATAGTATTACAGACCCACGAGAGAAGAATCAGCTATATGTTAAGTTCAGCTAGTGCTAGTTTTCACTATACCCACCTTTGTCCAGTCTGGTCACAGATTAGAGACCAGATTCTCTGTCCAGTTTTACTCTGTCTTATTCTGTTTCATAAAATCTCAGTCATTTATTTTGTAGACTCCACGTGGGCTCCGCATGAGATCCACATAAATAAACGGCTGAAATTTATTGAACACAATAAAACACTATAATATTAAACAGGAGATCTGAACTCTACGTGTTAATCCCAGCCTGACCATTGTCGTCTCAATTATTACTGTTATAATGCAAACGACCAAAAAAGGCTTTTGGATTGCATTTGTTACTTGTGAGATGCTTCATCTGCTACTACTTAACTTGTAAGGCTAACAATGCAATGAACAAAGCTAAATCTACGGTTACAACAGCACACGATAAGGTAAATATATTTATAAATCTAATAATTTTATATCAATCGCAACTTATTTATTTGGTTTTACGAAGCATTAGTAGTTGTCTTCATTATGCCGTCCGAATCCGAATCCAAAATCCTTAAATAAAAATTCAGCAACACCCGAACCACTCCTCAAACACGTAAAAACGAAACAGATGAAACTAAGAAATCTTTCTTATAAGAAGCTTTTGGAATCGAATGCCATTCTATCCTTTTCTGTCTCTCTCTGTCATTTGTCCCTTGCCCATAAGAACTCACCATCTGTATCTGTGCTGTTTGCCTAAACCTCGATGAAGCGATACAGGAATGGTGAAATCTGGGATTTTGAGCACCACATGGCCGTGTCTGCTTGTAACAAGCGAGTTATCTTAGGATTAGACGGTGGCACTACCTCCACTGTCTGCATATGCATTCCTATGCTGCCCTTCTCCGATCCTCTTCCCAACCCTCTTCCCGTTCTCGCTCGTGCTGTCGCTGGTTGCTCAAATCATAACAGCGTTGGCGGCAAGTTTTTCTTTTTCTTTGTCTTTTTCCCCTTGATCAATTCTTTGCCTCTTTGTTACAATGTGGTTAGAGTGGCTCTGTACCACGAGAATTACGTCTGGATTTTCAATTTTGTTAAGTTTTAGTTGGCAATTGTCCTCTGTACTTTGCCAAGTTCAAATCTTTGACTTTGGTTAGTTGCTGTTCTTGTCTAAATGCTAAAAATTGTTTGATTCGTAATTTCAATACGCTAAAATTTCCTCTCTTTTTTTTTTTGAAAAAGAATTTCAACACACTAAAAGTTGTGCGAAGTGGGAGCTTGTGAAATTTCAATACCCGTATCCAATTGCGCTTCATGTCAATGTCTCATATATCTTGTGATGACTACAATGAGCGTGTACATGCTGCTTTCAGTTTATAATTGCGTTTTCTTGTTTATGTTCTACAGAAACCGCTGCTAGAGAGACGTTGGAGGAAGTTATGGCCGATGCCCTGTCAAAGTCAGGTTGCAGCAGATCCACTGTTTGCGCGGTTTGTCTTGCAGTTTCAGGTGTTAATCATCCAACAGATGAGCAGCGAATCTTAACTTGGCTTAGGTTTGCTCTCTAGTAGCAATCATAATTTTTCATTTTTTGCAACTCTTTTACCTGAAAAAAATCATATCATATGCATCCTAACAATAGGAATTGCAAGCATCATGACAAAATTTGGGTGCATTGGATTTTTGAATGGCTAAAATCTAAAAATTCTAGACTTGATTGAGTTAACATGAGATATTGGTGCTTAAGTCCTTGTCTCCACACTTTGCCTAATTTTGTTACTTGCCGGCTTTGGCTACTAGTTCATTTGGCTTCCATTCTCAATCATTTTATTGTGGACAATTACGATTTAAAATCATAAAGAACACTTTATAAATCTAGTATCTCCCGATCACATTTTTGTGTCAGCTGCAAACTTGTTAATTTGATCTCCAACATGTCCTTGCTAAATTATAATTGCCTTTTGGACTTTGTAAAGCTGGGATATGATTGATATGCTTTACAATTTTATGTGGTACTGTTTCTACAGCAACATCCTTGGATGACTATTTGCCTTGCACTTTGTAGCTCATTCTTAAACTAGGAGCATAAAAATAAATACCAAGTTGAATAGGAGAGTCATTATTATGATTTGTTACTAGAAGTGTTAGTGCATTGTAATCAGCTTGTGGATTACATTATCATGAGTGGATAATGTTGCTGATGTTTTGAGGCCAGTATTACTTAATGAACAGGTGATAGTAACTCGTATCTTCTTTCCTTTGATTCAATCAGGGATATATTTCCTAGTGATGTGAAGCTATATGTTCAGAATGATGCTGTGGCAGCTCTGGCAAGTGGGACTATGGGAAAACTACATGGATGTGTTCTAATTGCTGGTACAGGGACTATTGCTTATGGATTCACGGAAGATGGTAAAGAAGCTCGGGCAGCTGGTGCGGGACCAACATTAGGAGATTGGGGAAGGTATATGCTTTTTTGTCTCAAATTTTAGTTTGCTTTGCGTATGTGCTGATGTGTGCATCACGTCCTCACGTAATTTGCATTAGTTATATGATAATTTCTACACCATTGGTACATGAATAGAAGTTTGTGGTAGGTCCCTAACCTTTCTAATAGCTTGTTTTCTTTGTCTTTGTCACCCTTTGAGGGTATATGAGCAGTACAATAGACATCTTTCTTGCTACACCTTTCCAGCATCCGGTGCTTTTGTGTTTAACATATATCTCTTCTACCTAAGTCAACACGTTTTGAAAATTGCGATGGAATAGATTGGAGCATTCATAAGCAAGTTTTGTTCGTGAGTATTTACAAGCGGTGAGATTTTTCATGGTAAATGAAGGTCCAAGATATTTTAGAAGCTGGTCGTCCTGGATTAGCCAGTAATATCAGAGTTCTTCTATTTTGTGAAGTCATCCATAAGGTCTGTGACATGATTTTTTATCAGAGTGGAATCATGGATGAAAATGAAATGATATAAAAGTATTATTAAGAACTCCTTGTATATAGACCTTTACGCTATTATTGAAAAACTTTTTAACTTGATCTGGAAACAAACAGTAGAATTTAAGATGTTTTTCAGGAGACAAGGATTACTGATTAAAGTTTTCTTGTTATTTTATGTGCAAATATTAAGACTTCAAAATTTGTTATGAGGGTGGTTATTCGTTTTTCAGGATTCTTTTCTGGGCTAGTGTTCAACATTTGTACCCCAAAAGCTATTTTCTAGCTGAGCCTTGTCCCAAATGAGGAATAAGATTTAGGCTTTTAATTTTACTTTTATAACTAGTAAACTTTAGCTATAAATGATAGTGGGAACACTAGAAAAATATTTTGGGCCACAGGATAAGGTAAGATAACCAAGATGAAGATGATTGGTGTCTATTATGTTGTATATGAAAGATGTAGATATGGATATCGAAAACTGATGTTGAGGTCATCAGAAATTGAGCATTTATTATTATGTTCATTTATAGAAAATGCATATGAAAACATGTAATTAAACTGTGGTGTTTGAGCAGCATCTTGAGGTTTTGTTATTTAAGCTTCATTAATAGTGATAGATGCATAATTGGATTGCCTAAAAGTTGAGATCTTAACATTCATGGTTTAATTCTGATTATTAACAAATTTGTGTAATTGGCTGAATGGCCTCTTCATGAGGATTCTTTCCATTAAATAGGAGTTGTTGTACAATCTATTTTTGGTAAGAAAATATACACAGCTAATACACTAACTACTATTATTCTAATATAGGTAAGAATATATGTATACAGCTAATACACTAATTATGGTAAATAAATCACATAATTCTGACCCATAATTTCTGCCACTGATATCCCCCTCAAATTGATGTGGGATAATCAAGAAGCATCAATTTGTCAATATGAAAGTGATGTCATGGCTTAGAGAGAGCCTTAATAAACACATCAGCTATCTGGAGAGTAGTGCTGATATGTGGAAGAGAGATAACATGAGCATCATATGTGTTACAAATAGAATGACAGTCTACTTCAATATGTTTAGTGCGCTCATGAAATATTGGGTTAGTAGCAAATGAGAAGAGGAAAATTCCATGGAATAATCTGACCGGCAACACCAATAGGTTCG
>JANIJF010000007.1:5198113-5209825 GCA_024520955.1 Erythroxylum bequaertii
GTATACAAACACATGTATTCATCCATCAATTTATTGCACCTAGTACACAACTTCAAGTCAAATTTTGAAACTCTCATAGATAGAATTTGAATTCAATGTCTTCATGAAAAATGTAACCACATGTCTCTAATTTAATAAAAATTAAAAATCATCCTATTTGGATATCTAAAAATCAATTCATGGCTAAAATACATATGCATATCCAATGGAAATGTTACAGCTAACATATTCCAACACACTTTAAAACCATTATCACTTTATCTCTAAACTTCCATCCTAGTTCTTCTCTTTTCAAGACGCTACACTTGCCTTTTCTTTAAGTTCAATGCTCAATCCAGTGCATTTGTACAACAACCAATGATCCACGTTTTTATACATCAAAAATAGAACATGAAAATATCCATTCACAAATCAAATTTTCTGCACTTCTTTCTACATCGTTTTAGGATTCATTCTAACTCTAAATCATCTCTATATCAATTTATGAATCATTAATCATCACATATACAAAAGCAAGACATTTTCATAAACATTTCATCACTCACGACTCACATATATAAATTTCATGATCAAGTCATCAATCTCAAATTACTCATCATATTAGTTTCATTTAACACTACCCATGATGATTAAGTATAACTTACTTGATTTAGCTTCAAAATTTCCAAGAAACCTTAGCTTTCCATGCGTCTCATGTTTATCAACATGGAGTTGGGGTAGGTTAGGTTTTCTAGTGGTAAGATGATGAAGATAACAAGGTGAGAGTAGCAAGCGAAAGGTAAGAAAGCTAGGTTTAATGTTAATGCTTGGGAGAAGAAAGTGTCGTAGATGAAGACAAAAACATGAAGAAAATGAAGAGAGCATAAGTAACGAAAATAATGGGTGAAAGACAAGGATGTTGGTCTTTCAAAGAAGAAAATATCGTGAGTGGTGAGTGGCAAGTGTTGTGACACTTGTTATTTTCTTGTGGTCTCCATTTGACCACCTTTAAATAACTAGTCTATTTGTCTCTAAATTCTAGTCCAATTGTGTCTCACAATTTTCAATGACACTTTTCAATAAATCCCAAAGTCATTTGTCAAAATTTTCACTGCCATTTGATAGTTAATTATACTACCATTTATCAATTTTCTTGCCACTTAGTATTTTTCCTAGTCCAAAAATACCCAGAACTTTAGAGTTTTCCCAAATTTTCACCAAAAATTCTAAGTCAATAAATATACTCCCCAAATCAATTTTCAACACATATAATTCACAATTCCAAATATAATCACATTTATAGATCAATTATACCTAGAAAATGTCAATGAATGCATGTATAGTCATTTTAATATGCAAAAATCAATATTCACGTGTGTGTGTGTGCTATATTATGCATGAACATGAAATGCACTTTCTAACTTCTCAATAAACTCTCATATACACTATTCTAGGGTTGTTGGCCTCTGAATTTTTTTTATTTGATTAAGCATGATTAGATTACTTTTTGAGGTCTTAATAGATTAATGTATGTTGGAATTAATTAGCATGTTATTGTTAATGGGATTATGTAACATAGGTGAATTGAATTAAAGTTAAGGTGATAAGTTGCATAAGGGGTATTGTAGGAAGAACACTTAAGTTGTAAAGTTTTAAGGCTTTGAAGGAAGGGCAAGTTGGACATTTTAGCATCACTAAAGGTTTAAAAGGGAAGAGAAATGGGTGTCTTTCAATTAGAAGAAGCAAAAAAAAACGAAAATAGAGAGAGAAGAGGGAGAGAGTGTCGTGAGTTTAAAGAGAAAGAAGAGTGATGTTAGGTTTTGATTTTTCTTAACCTTCAAGAGGAATTTTTGAAGTTATTCAAGAAGGAAAAAAGAGGGAGGAAGATTAAAGCTTCCATTAGAGCCAAGAATCCTTTGGTTGGTGGAGATTCAAGGTAAGTTGTGTTTTAAATATTTGGGATTTTTGGAAGGGTATTGGTTCAAAGAGGTTAGGAAATGTATGGGTATAAGTATTCTAGGATCAATTTCATGCATGTGATTCTTTGGGTTGTCCAATTTGGATTCCTATTGATTTGGTATTTTTGTGTCAATGTTGAAGAAAATCAAGGGAGGCAAGAGGAGCAAGAGTAGAGGCAATTTGAGCAAGGTTTTCAAGCAAGGAAACTAAGGTGGGTTACATTTTTATACTTGAGTTAGTAAGCTATAAATGTTCTTCAAATATATGGAGTTAATGATTTTTCCAACTACCTCACAAATGAGCATTTATTGTTCTTTAAATGATTGAGAATTTGCCATATATTGTTGTGTGTGAATTTTGAGAATGAATTCTAATTGCTTTGCAATTGTTGTATTTGTTGCTTTTGATTGACTTGAAAAATGGCTTTTATGCTTGGTATAGGAATGTAGCTGTTGAATTGTGAAATGATGATGGGAATGCATGTGAAATATGTCGTGTTCTTGAAAAACAAGTTTTCAAAAATGTGCCATTTGGCCAAAATATTTTCAATTCATGAACTACATATTATGTGGGTTTGGTGTAGTCCATCCAAGAATTGTCATGTGCACGTTGACCAAGTCAAGACTTCTCCAGCCTGCCCGCTAATGGTACGGAGCTCCTTTACGGACTCCCTCAAGTTTACGACTACACAAGACCATTATATGGAATTATGTAGTTCGTCATGTTTATGGACTTGCCCAAACCATTGTGATGTGCTTATGTGTTTACATGTGTTGACAAGTTTAAGGAATGCTTGACTTATGTGAATTGTGAATTGGTTTGACAAAGTTGAGAAATATATGCTTTATGGATTTTTGTGAGAAATTGCTATGATCATGAAGGTTTTAAATAATTTTTGCTTATTATCGATTATAAAAGTGTTTCCCACGAGCGTTAAGCTCACCTCCTACTCCTTCCCACCCACAGGCGATGAGCAAGATAACGAGTGATTGAGTTGAGCGTCAAGGCATCACTCCATTTTGCACTTTTGTTCTTTTGAAGTTAGAAGTTGTAAAACAATGCTTTAGTTACATTTTGAGAAATTATTGTTTTTGTAAAGTTTGTATTTTGGATTATGATGTATTTGTGGCTCAAAATGCCTACTAAAGCGTTGTAAACTCTTATCTTTTGATGGGAATGAAATACATTTGCATTATGTTTGTTTATGGCTTTTCAAGTTTTTACATTGCTATTTTCAATTTTCATAAGGGTGGGAATTGTGTTCTGAATTTAAGAGAAAATCTGGAATGATCTAGGTAGAAATGGTAAAAATTGTCTTCTTGGAAGTTGTAGATGATCTTTCTATCTTTCCAACGATATAAAGTTTGTAATTTTTGGATATCGGAATGGAAAGATATGATTGTTACAAGTTATGATGTTGCAGAGGATTTGGGTATAGGACAGCTATGGTGAATGATAGGAAATTGTGGTTTTGATGAACCAAATGAGTTGAGAGTTGAGAATGTTGTGAGATAAATTTGATGTTTGAGTCATTATGAAGTGATTTGGCACTAGAAGAGTTGAATTTGGGGAGATTATGGGTGTATATGATGTTAGATTGGATGTAGGATTCATTGGAGGGGCTTTTGAGGGGTTTGGGGAACCCTTATGTCCGTTAGACGGACACCAATATCTGTTTAACGGACCTTCTCGAGTGTAAAAACACCCACAGGCCAGTCCATGTCCGCTAAACGTACATGGATGTCCGTTAAACGGACCTTCTTAGTTGAAAAAGCCCCCTAAGCCAGACAATGTCCATTTAATGGACATTCACGGGATAGCGTTAGTAAATCACAATTTTTGACCTTTTTAGAGGCAAATCTCACTTTGTGGTCTTCATGAAAGTTGTAGATCTAGAAGTCTTCTTTCAAATAGTCTAAGAACAAACGCAATCCAACATTTCTATTGAAAGTTATGACAATCGCGCCAAGATAGGTACAAATTGATTAAGGGTAAAAACATGTTCGATTCTGCCGGGTATAACTTCCTCATCCGATCTCCAAATGAAGTGATTCTTAAAGCAATGGATTCCTAACATTTTTTACTATCTTTCCACGAAAAATGGTATCTTTTGGAGTTGTTTTGAGAAAGTTTGCATTAGAGTAAGTGAGAGGCCGGTTAGGACAGCATAATTAGGGTATGAACACACTTAGGCTTTTTAAGCATATCTTGATCTATAGAGCTCCAATTAAGATGATTCTTGTTTCAAATCAAACTAGAGACTTAGAGTTACAATTTCTTTGAAGAAGTCAAGTTGTAATTTTGGTGATTGACTGGTGTGGGCACACCACCATTATGGAATGATGGCAAATGACCTACAGGGTTATAAGCACATGGTTTATGACTCCAGATGTTGGGCTCAAAAAATGGGGTCCATTAATGACAGTGCTGCAATGCTATTCTTCTACTCATATGTGATGATTTCTGGAGGAAACCCACCACTAAAGAAGTTGTACTCATCATCTGCTGCTGCATCATTATCATGATCAGACTTGGAAGAGATCCCATCCCTTCTTATCTAAGTGGGGTGAGTTGGAATAATTTTTAATATGCTACTATGATCCTGCAGGGATTCGTATCCCTTTCTGTCATTAATAAGCAGATAAGAGAAACTAAATATAAATGTTATTGTCATTGATTGACAGGGATCATCTTGAAATGAGTATCTGAGTGATGTTTTAATTTTGTAAGTCCTTTCTTCCTTGTGTTTTTTCTCGAAGAAGAAATGGTTTAAATGATTTAACTGATGATGATAAAGGCAAGAAAAAAAGTAAAGTTAACGTGTAAAGATATGAAGTAGCGCTGCATTTATTCCCAAAGAAGTTGGTCAATATTCTTTTACTAAAAATTCTTGAAACTATTAGAAAAGGATATGTAATGTAAGGCTATACTTCCTTCCCTGTATAAGTTTAAATGCCAAAACCACTTAATTCAATACTAGTGGAGAGTAGCTTGTTTTGTCCTATATTTATAATTTCATGTCTATTCCTACTATCGAAGTATACTAATATTTTCAAGTATATTCTATTTATACAAGTATATATATATATATATGTACATACCACTTGCTTTGGATGATTTAATTTCCTTAATTTTTGATAATGGGACGAAAGTTGCTTAAACTCGTAATGCTTGCCTAAAATTTCGTTCCTCTTGGTAAGAACATGTAATAAGAGAAAGGAACCTGATCTTCAGAAACAGTGCATAGAGGAAGTGGGTCACAGGAACACGGGATCACTTCCAGGCCACATACAGAGCAAGGTGCATCAAGAACTGGCACCTGTAATCCAACAAAAATACATACAATATTATTTTGAAGTGGAAAAGATGGTTAGGAATTTTCACAACCATATTTTAGCATTGCATCTGCCTTTCCAACTAGATAGACAGTAGGCTAGTGCTTATTTGAGTAAATCTCCTCAATGAAGAAGACTATACCTAAAAAGCACCAAGTTAGTGATTCGTTTGCTTTTCAGCACTTGCTTCACTAGATAAAATTATTGGGCAAAACACAGAGTATGCAAATCTTACATATGCAGAAGCGTAGACCAAGTTAATCACTTGTTTTGTTACTTTGAATTAATCTATTTAGTTTGGATCCCTGGAGAATTGTATGCTTAAGCACAGCAATCAAACATATATTTGTTAAGAGTTTGAAAACTTTGTAGTTGATAAAACGCAAGCTTCAAGCAGCAATTACAGATTCAAACAGCAAAGTATTTGATTCTATCCGTAAACATCAACAGCAGATCAGCTCTCAAGCAATTTATTGTTGCTCAAAAACTTCACAGAGAAACGATCACTACTACCAATAACACCAAGACACCGAAACTCATCTACAGTTTTCGAAATAGTTACCCTCCATTCAACCTTAACTTCTACCACGTCTACTCTCTCCTCCCCTCCAACTTTGGCACGATGACTTTCAACACTCCATTCTTCATCTCAGCTTTTATTTAGCTGGTATTGTAGATCTTCTCCGGCAGATCTATTCTGATACTGTACCTTCGACCGCTCTGTTCATTGTCTTCAAATTCCTTCATACCTTCGCCTTTTATAACTAGTGTTTCTTCTCCACCGACACTTTCACGTTGGCGAGAATGGATCAAAAACATCTGCATCATCCAAACATCCAAAGCTAAATTACTTGAACAAGATAAATCAAATTCACTCACAAATTACAAAATTCAACTAAAAAGACCAAGCTAAATCGTGCCTACTAGGACGGAAATACAACTACCTAAGAAAAGGTCACCGTGCGACGAGAGAGACCGTTGCCAAAGCGACGGTCAATGTCGATAGACTGCTCATCTTCACCATCACCGAATTCACGGACAACATTGGTATTGAAAAAGCGAGAAACAGAGGGAACAGTAGCCGCTGGATGAATCAGGCAAAGATTTAGGACGAGGTTTGAAGACACAAGCTTCTTCAATACGAGAGAGGATGCCATTGTATAGTTAATAAAAAGCTTGACTAGCACGAAATGAAAGCTTTTTCGATTTTATTTGTAAGGATATAATTGGATACATAATTCAAAATCAAATTACATTTTATGGAATATTGTTGCATACTAAACATCATAATAAGAATCCACCCAAATTTTTTATTAAAATTTTTAGAAGTATTTAAAAATGTGACCATCTGAAAGTCGGAATCTTTGATAATGTATATCGAAATGTATCAGTTACAAGCCTTCACTATCTTTTCCCAGGTAGAACTGGCAGTGAACTTTATGATAGTTCGTTTGCCTTCCACGAACCATGTTCTTTACTTTCATTTTGCTTCTTCCTACCATCAAAAGAGGTTCTTCCATCTTGGTTTCCTATTCCAAAGTAACCTTAAAGCCTGTGATTTAGACTGGAAGTTACCAAGTTGAGAACACAGTACTAGCAGTACTTACCGCCTCTCTTGCTGTTTTTACCCACTACCCATATCTGGATGATCATGGTTTATACTGTGTAGACATGGTTGTACATCGATGTAGGTAACTCGCAGAGGAGGATCATTTATCAGTCTCTCTGTTCATGAACGTAAAGAAAAGGTTGATCTCGATATACATAAAGACAAGGTAATAAATAACAGGACATGGCCAATATCTTCTAACTGGTTTAATCAAACACAAAAGAACAGAAACAGAACTTGTTTATCTTGTTCTTCAACACGTTCAAGAAGCAAAGCCTTTCGAATGGTACCCAAAATCATAACTACTTAAAGGCTAGACATTGAACTAGAGATGTCTGCAAGGGTTGGCCATTCAAATCAGATATCATTTCGAGTTTAATTTGAAGGCTCGTCGAATCATGAAATCTTTAACAAAGAGTGGTAAGTGATACATGATTGATGCAAGGGTGGAGGAGTAGCCGTATGAGAACCATGCGGGTGGATGTTTCTTTAGAACAGTAGCTACAGTCTTTCTTGCAAACTCTTCCGTAGGGGTGGACTTGCTTTGTTGTGAGAAGCGTGCCCTCTGTCTAATTGCTGCTTCAAATGGTTTGTATAGCTTCCACTCGGGCATTCGATCATAGCTGGCTTCAGCAGAATTGCCAATGTTCGATCGAACAGCTCCTGGAACAACATTAATAACATCGATCCCTAAAGGCCTGAGTTCCAACCTGCACTTGAGATGGATTATTGCATGTATTACTATCCACCAATGGGCAAGAACATAAACAACATATCTTAAAACACCAAAAAATTTTCAATAATTGATATTGGTTCCTTTCTAATGGACAGAAGCATTTGCTTTGGGCTAGTAAGAGGATCTTATCTGAAGCAGGATTCTTCTGTACAACTAAATCAAGGTGGCAGAAACCAACATCTGTCTGCACTATTGTTAATCAATCGAAAGGATAAGCTCACAACTAAGTCAAAGGAAAATTTATTAGATTATTTAGTCATTTGACAATAAAACTTGTATAATGCAAGTCTTCACGAGATAGGTTGCTTTTCACTAAATACTTCTTATGTCGTTCTTCAGATATATTCATGCATCTATATGATTACAATCAATTTTTGCATTGGTTTTTTTCTCTTCTATGGGGACTGTACAATAGAAATTCAACGCTTTTATGCAGCTTATGAACCAGAGCTGAGACAAAAACATGAAACACATGATAGAATATACGAACCTCAGAGTATCGGTCAATGTATGAAGAGCAGCTTTGGTTGAAGTATAGACACCTGCCCATGGTGTAGGGATCGCAACAGTTACACTTCCAACATTTACAATTTTCCCCTTTCTCCTAGATGCCATATGAGGTACAACTGCTTGAACCAGCCTCAAGGGACCTGCATGTGTACAGGCAAAATGAGAAACAAATATTACCGGATCAAAGATATCTACCAATTAGGATAACAAGATGAACGAAATAGAGACAGCTCCTCTTCATATTTTTTATCTCTCAGTCTCTTCCTTGATGAGAATTCTTAGGTGAAAAGTGAACTCGTGATGTCTCTTATTAGTGGCATGCAATAGTGGTATCTTAGGCCTTTTTTAACAGAAGTGTAACATTCTTCAGTACGACTTAGGAGTGCTATGAAGATGGATTTGGCTTTACTCCTAACATCAGCAGAAGAGCAGAACGTGAAATTTACAAACAAGATCCCTTTCTTGTAGGTGAAAACTTCAAGGAAAACAAAGCTAAGCAATAAGTTAGATAGTGTACAGGGGTCTGGAACAAAGTATGGTAAGGTAGCGTGACAATTTCTTAAGCTCTACAGGGAAAACCATTATTGTCATTTCCAAATTAACCTGCAGCCTCTTAAGGTGAACCACTTAAAAGTGTTCACGCTCCAAGATGAGTATACTAGGATGACACATGAGCAATAGAGCTCCTCATTCCATCAGGCGGGGTTATTCTGATCATTCTAGAGATAAATTGTATCATCTGTGAAGGAAACCTCTTTCAAATAGCTAGTATTTTAATTTAACACAGCGCCTTCTTATTTAAGTTGCAGAGTCCGCAAAATTAATGTACTTCTCAAAGTTGTGGCAAATAAATTTAGGTTTCGGAAATCGATAACTAGAAAGAAGATCACATGAATGATGACTCATGGTCTATGGAAAGCAAATAGGGTGATGCAGCGTATATGTTCAAGTACATAACTGAAGGAATTAGCTAGTGCTTTATGGACAGCAACAACTAATATTACAACAAAACGAAGATACATCCAGGCATTGCATCAATTACCGAAATTGTGGGATAATATCTCAAATAGTTCGAAATAGCACAGATACAGCATTGGACTCAACTATGCAAAAGCACATTCAGTAGCTCGTTTTGCTTTGAAGATCATAGAGCAAGTACAAAATAAAATAAAGTCCATTGGAAGCAACAAGACACACTGCACAAAGAGGTTACCATAAGCTGATCTTACAAAACTTGTTCCACAAGGATGGGGAACCTGTCACTACATAGTTAAAGATTGAAACTTTCCTCCGTGGGAGCAAAAGAGGAAAGGACTCTCATTTAGATCAACAACTTTACACCTTATTCTTGATTAATTCTTATTTATATTGCAGAATCAACAGTTTGAAGTTATGAACTTGTTGCAATTTCCTTATATCGCAAATGTTGCACCCAAGTTAATGCTGAAAATAACTCGGGCAGAAAAAAGTAACATCAATCAGTAATCACGCAAGAGGAACTAATCCGTGTGAGAATGATTACCATAAACATTGGTATTGAAAGTGTCCTGCACAGCAGATAAAGGGATCTCAGCAAGAGGGCCAACACACTGAACACCGGCATTGTTAACCAAGATATCAACTTTGCCAAACTTTTCAAGAACAGTAGACAAAACGTGCTGCACATTCTCATCAGACTGAACATCAAGCTCTTGAACATAGAACCTGTGATCGTGTTCAAGGTCCCTCATTGAATTCAAGGACCTGCTAGTGGCCACCACAAGACATTTGTTAGCAGCAAACTCCTTCGCCAGAGCATGTCCTATACCTCCTTGACTACACCCAGTTACCAGAACAACCTGCTCCTGTTGTTGTTGTTCTTGGCCATAGGACTCCATTGGTGAATTGTTGGGTTGGCCGTAGATTTGGTTGTTTCTGGGTCTTGAGAGTAGATTCTTGTGGTTAAAGAGGTTTGATCTGAATGGGAAAATTCACAGGGAACTTATAGCAGAAGTGGAAACAAATAATGGGTCTTCGTTGAAATTAAGAATTGATGTTTCTAACTCGTGGATCGAATTGAGCTTTGTAGCATTATTATCCGTGCGTCGATATGGATACCAATAGCGTGTCAGATTGTGATGGTTATTTAATATTCCGTTGGGAGAGTTTGACGTTGGCATATGAGTAAGTCCAATGGGCTAAACTATTTTCATGTCTGAGTTTAAAAAATTACCAAAGTATAAATATTAACGGGTCATGATCCAAGCCCGGTTTGAAATATTCTCTAATCAAATTAAGCCTCGACAATATTTTCAAAATTGCTTCTATTTATGTAATTTTATTTTTAATGATACTCTTAAAGATATTAGGAACAATAATGTAATAAGTTATTATAATATCATCACACAAAAGTAATTATAAGATATTATTACACCCAATAATATATCAGAAAAATTATATTTAACCTTCTTAATTCTATTTTTAGCACGTTATGTCCCCTCTATTTTAAAAATGAATTTATTACCCCTTTTGACTACTTGTTAAATGAGTTTAAAATTTAAAAAGACTTTTTTATCCATTGCTTTTTATTGTTATCTTCAGTCTACCCTCTTTAAGTTTTTTGAAGTACAATTGTAAAGACAATAATATTTTTAAAAATTTTCCTTTTTTATTTATTAACAATCAAAATATAATTTATGCTTAAAATAATTTTTATTTTTGAAAGAAAAGGCATAATAAAATAAAGCAAAAAATATACGGGTTTAATGTATTTTAGTCAACAAAAGACTAAGAAGATATTTTTATCCGAATAACGCAATATGTACGATTGCGGTGATGTCATCGTAATACAATAGTAAAAAGGTCTTTTTGAATTTTACACTCTCAATAATAAGTCTATTTTTAAAATAAAAGAGGACATAATACACCAATGGAGGTTAAATATATTTTAGCCTAATATATTAATGAAAAGCATAGATGATGTAATCATTCTAATTAATTGAATAATGATACTTATTTAACACGTAAGTTCAAATATCTTAAGACTAATTTTATTATCATTTATATAATATAAGCAAAGGTTTGTGTCTTTTGACTCTTCAATTTATAAAATATACTTTATTATATAGTCAATTTGTACTCATCAATGAGTTTTGGTATTCAATTATAAAAATTAAAGTTATAGAATGGTAGAATTTCAACAAGACTTGTTTAAATGCTTATCCTGGTTTTCCACGAGGACAACCTAATAATTAAAAATTTTAAATATGATTATCTTTTTAAACATTTTATTACATTCCCTTATTGGCTTAAGCACAATCTTACGAATACCGTATCGAATTTAGTGTTGGATTGAGTTTTGGTACGGTACTATGCTGGTATCTATTAATATCGGATATCGTTTCAGGTAATTTTTTAAATTTGTGAAATAGTCCCTGAATTTTTTTAAAAATTACAAAATAGTCTATTGTCATATTGTACAGTTGTACTGTATATTTTAAACCATGTCTCCAAAAATCATAATAATCAAATTTTAATTTAATTTATAAAATTAATTTAATAATTATTAATAAATATAATTAAATTTAAAATATATTTTTAAAATA
>JANIJF010000007.1:5323258-5338230 GCA_024520955.1 Erythroxylum bequaertii
TACTAACTTACTCTTAATTTTTCCAATTAATACATCTTATTCCATTCATTTAAACAATAATTCTCCTACAAACCACATTTAAATCTAAACCTTAAAACAGAATTCAAAATTCATGCTTATTCAACAGTAAAAACAAGTTCGGGGGCCAACACAACAAGTTCACTAAACTAACCCCACATGAGAAATCTATTTGAAACATTATTTATATGTCTATGGAAATTCTCATTATAATGATTATATAAATGATTTTTTAACTTGTGATCCCTAAAGCTATCTCATATAAGAATTGTTATGTTTTGATACTACTTATGAAATATTCTAATTAAGAATAACTCAGCCAGTAGTTATTGGATGTAGCATGAACTATATGAGGGTAACTGAGTGATCAATATAGGATTCATCACCCTAAAGTAATTAGGAAGAATGTTTCATTGTTTTAGATTAGTATTGATTCAAAAAATACTTAACCAAGGTAAATAGTGGTTTGTAAATAGTTTACAAATGTCATTAATATAATCAATTATTAATAGTGAAGGACTAATAAGATTATACTCAAATATAGTAGACATCAATTTTATATTCTACGTCAAATCGAAACATTTTATGATAAATAGATTGAATCTTATGAAAAAATCTTGCACCTAAAAGTTAATCAAAACTAATTTGAGATTTTTAAATATTTGAGTATTCATGATATGTTGCCATTTGTCAATCTTGATATATTGATATAAATTGTTTAATTAGAAAATCAAATTTATATTAAAGGAGTTTTTATTTATCTAATCTTAAATATAATTTAGGGTTATAATTTATATTTATTGCCAACATATTTGGGAACCTAATGAGTCACACACAAAGCACGGGTTGAAAAGTGAAATTTGTTTTAATCAAGTTGGACTTGATTCTACAGTTTGAGAAACTTTATGATTAAATATAAGATATTTAATAATTAAGGATCAATATGAGATATTAGATCTTATTTAGGCATAATTATTATTTAATTAGACTTATTTGTAATTCTATTAAAGTTTAATTGAGATTAGAATTTAATTTAAATTAAATTACTAAAATGTCTAAAATTTATTATAAATAAGCTTAGGCTCTAAAGGAGCTGACATTCCTTGTTTAACCCTTTCTGAAAAAATTATAGAATTCTCTTAATATGTTTTGTAGTTATTGTTAGAGGTTAGATATTGGCTATTATGATTGAGATAATGACAAGGATTAATTTTCGGAATAAGATACAAATTATGATTCATGCTTTCTTATAGTTCGTACGATTATCATTTTATATATAAAAAAAAGCTTCCTAATTATTCTGTTATGTATGGTATTAGATTCCGCCCAATTTTCCATCAAAAGGAAGAGGTTAGCTAAAAGGAGTAGATTTTTAAATGAGCTGAACAATAAGGCAGGAGTTAACACAAGAACAGTAAAAATTAATATCCAGCTTGCGAGGGTTGAAACAGCCAAGCATAAACTCAGCCACGCGAGTTATGCTACCGGGGAGAGAGAAGCCACGTGCTCTTTCAAGCACAATTTGAGTTGTCCATATCATTCCATAAAAGATTGTGGAAGATTAGAATGATGTTCGAGGAATACATTCGGTGACTTGGAAAAAAAGAATGAATAGGAGAAGATTCTCTGAAAGATAGAGAATTCTTTAACCCAACCAATAAAATATTAAATAAAATAAAGTTATTCATATTAAATAATATGTATTTAGTTGATAATATATATTAATAGGCCGAGTCTATTGAAAATAGCTTCTTTATATGGTAGGAATAAAGTTGCGTATAATTAGATCTTTTTAAAATTCGTGCTTTAACGGGACTTCAACTGGACGTTAATAATGATGATAATATTTAATTTATAATAAATCAGATTATAAAAAAATAGAAATATAAAACAAAAATTATTTTTTATAATTTTCATGATTTTTAAAAATCGAAAGAAACTAAACAGAAAATTAAAAATAGAAATAGAAATAAACAAATCTTAGTATACAATTTTTGTAGCTTTTATTTTAACTTTTTTTTCTCTAATTTAATTTTTAATCTCAAAATGATTTATGAGATTATTCTTAAAACTCAAGTTTTAATTCATGGACCTAATCAATTAAAACAGGTCTATATTCCACCTACAAGTTTCCAATTTCGAATCTATGCAGGTATATAAAGCAGCAAACATGGAGCCATGGTCCTTACCAACTGGCCCTTGTTCCTGAGATCACCGTCTAAACAACTCGACAGCTCAAAAAGCAAGACCGTCTGGTGGCAGATGGTCCGTCCTTAAATGGAGCATATTGTGTTCAAATGTTGAAGGATAGAATCACGTGCTTTGACCGGACCTGACCTAACCATAAAGTATAGCTACATTCGGGATTAGATCCTCTGCCCCTTACTCTAGCTTTATCCTGTCCCCTTTCAATCCAAACCATTTATTTATGTGAGTTCTACATAAATAGATGGCTTAGATTAAAAGGGAACAGGGTAGGGCCAGAGTAGAAGGGACAGAGAATTTCACCCCCTACATTCTGTCTATGCCATGCGCACCAGAATGTCTTGTAATCTCTGCTAATCTAACGGGACCAGATAATCTGTCCAATTAAGTACTAACTATATTCTATTAAATTTCATTCACAATTAAAATTAACACATTTACATGAATTTACATAAATGTATCAGATTAACGAGAACAGGATTCGAATACCCTGACAATTTGTGTTAGATCAGATTAACGAGAACGGGGTTAGAATACCCTAACAAGAACACGATACTCCAACCCTAACCTAATACCTCCCAAGTACTTTTTTATATAATAAATATTCTCTACCTACTGCAACCATGATAGATTTTCTTTTGTTTTTTTGTTCATGTGTTTTGTCGACGTCAGCGTCATACGTAGGAAAGTTTGATGACAACAAACCCAGGTGGTTTGTTTTTGTTGCTTGTACTGGTCTGTTCAGTTGAAATTGAAATTGAAGAAGAAAAGGTGGTGATGATATAATTATGCTCTTCAAGTTCCATCCTGTTCCAACCGTTACATGGGTTAGATGAAGCTGACTCTTCAGTCATCTTCCTTAACTAGTGGAATGGTAGCTAAACCATACATCTTCTTTTGTTTCATTCACTTTGGATTACCAAATAAATTAGACCAAGCCATGCACATACCAGGTTAACTGATAGTGCTTCTCTTTAGCAACTATATATACAAAATACAGACAATATATTTATGTGAGGCTGGACCATTGATTGTTAAGCCATGGGATCAATAGAGTACAGGCCATTGCTACTAGGACTTGATTCACATTCAAGAATTCCGGACTTGTCATCTGTTACAATAGAAGAATTCTTGGAGCAAAGACCAGTGGCAGTCCGATGGTGGCCAAGACTTTTTGCATGGGAATCAAGGCTACTTTGGATCCTATCAGGGTCGTCGATAATTGTTTCCATTTTCAATTACATGCTTAGCTTTGTGACACTTATGTTTTCTGGCCATTTGGGTGCAATAGAGCTCGCTGGAGCATCGATTGCTAGTGTGGGAATTCAAGGTCTTGCCTACGGAATCATGGTAATGACAAATTCTACTTGTTAATGTTTGGTCTTTTCAATGAGATGTTACAACCATTTTGACAAGTTTCTTCTGTTTTTCTCCTCCAAAACCAAAGTTGGGTATGGCTAGTGCTGTGCAGACTGTCTGTGGACAAGCTTATGGAGCAAAAAAGTACTCAGCAATGGGTGTTATTTGCCAACGGGCAATAGTATTACATGTAGGAGCAGCAATTCTTCTGACTTTCTTATACTGGTATTCGGGTTCAGTGCTTAAAGCTATAGGACAATCGGCTAGTATAGCGGAGCATGGCCAAATTTTTGCCCGTGGTCTGATTCTTCAGCTGTATGCGTTTGCAATTAGCTGCCCTATGCAGAGGTTTCTTCAGGCACAGAACATTGTGAACCCTTTGGCTTATATGTCTGTTGGGGTGTTTCTGGTTCACATTCTTCTCTCGTGGCTGGTTGTTTATGTGTTGAACTATGGGCTCTTAGGAGCAGCCCTGACACTGAGTTTCTCATGGTGGCTACTTGTCATCTTGAATGGACTTTACATTATTCTTAGCCCATCCTGCAAAGAAACATGGACGGGTTTATCTGTGACTGCATTAAAAGGAATATGGCCTTATTTCAAACTAACAGTTGCTTCTGCTGTCATGCTCTGGTATATAATAACATACCAAGAAAACCCTCTCTTCACTTGGAACTGCTTCAAGAAATATCTGGTAGTGATTATCATTTTGGGAATTTTTGCATTGCAGTTTAGAGATATGGTACAATCAAGGACTCGTACTTATATCAGGCCTCCTCAGCAATCCAACAATCTCACTGGACTCCATTTCCATCTGGTATGTCCACGTTACTGTTTCCTCTCTTTCTTTCTCTTTCTTTTTTTCTCCTGTCGCAGCATTAATTAGTAACCAAACTTTTTTTCAGTATGAATTACTTGAACTGGGATATGCAATTTATGTTGGGACTAAGTGCAGCTGCCAGGTTAGTAACTTCATTGCATGCTTTGTTGAGAGTTCATGAAGCTGATTTCTTTTCAAATTAAATGCAGCATTCGAGTGAGTAACGAACTAGGAGCAGGGCATCCAAGAGTAGCAAAATCTTCCGTGGTGGTTGTAAATGTAACTAGCATTGCCATCAGCATAATTTTTAGTGCAATAGTTCTGATATTCCGCGTTGGATTGAGCAAACTCTTCACGGACGATTCTGAAGTTATAGAGGCAGTGTCTAATTTGACTCCACTGCTTGCAATATCTGTTTTCCTCAATGGAATTCAACCCATACTTTCAGGTGATTTGAACTGAATTGCACTCAATAACATTCAAGTTTGGTAATTTATAACCAAGTTTCTTCTTGAAAACTTGAAGGAGTGGCAATTGGAAGTGGATGGCAAGCTGTGGTAGCATATGTTAATCTAACAACATACTACATCATAGGACTACCCATAGGATGTGTTCTTGGGTTCAAAACCAGTTTAGGAGTAGCAGTAAGCTCCTTTGTTCCTTACAAGAAATGCTCCTAAATACATCTAATCAAGTTGAAAATTTCTGAACTCTCTTTCTCTCTTCCTCTGCAGGGGATTTGGTGGGGTATGATTATTGGAGTTCTTCTACAAACAGCCACTTTAATAATTCTTACTGCAAGAACCAACTGGGAAGCAGAGGTAAATTTAGTTTTTGAGGGCATTATATTGGATTGCAATAGCTTGATGTTGTTGACACTGATGCTATTAAATATGAATACTTGCATAGGTTGAGAAAGCTGTCCAACGTTTGAAGGCATCCGCAAATGAAGAAACTACTATGGATTTGGTGGCCAGTGCTTAGTTGATATTGAATTTTGCGGTGTGACTTTTTTAGTTTTTGACTAAATTTGATTATTGCCAAATTACTTAGTCGAAATGCCTGAGTTCAGCACACTTTAAAGGGAATCACTGATAAGACAAAAAACTTTACGCAACTGAGTAAGCATCCCAAAATAGTAATCGAGTTGGCCAAGTCAAATTCCTTTAAGTCACATCGTTTAGAAAATAATTTTAGAAAAAAGTTTTGATGTCTACTTTCAATAAATTAACCTAACCCCACCTAATCCCGTGTCATCATATGGAAGAAAAACAGTTCAAGGAAGATCTGCCTATCCAATTTATAAAATAAATAAGAACATACTAACAAATGCATTTTTGCATCACCAAACAGGATACCAAGTAACATATTTCGAAAAGCAAGTGCAAACACAGGCATTAATGCAGAGACGAAAGGAACAATGTATTAAATTAATACAAACTATCAAGCGTCATTTGCACCAAGTTAAATGGAAGAGCCAACACTTGTTCAGAGATTAATATTGTTTGGACTCAAACATCTTATTTCAAGAGGCTACTACTTTCATGTTCTTGAAGCTAGTTCAAATAAGGAGACTGACTATACACACTTGACCATGCGGCTGAGGAATCAAATCAATGGAAAATTTCTGATATTTCCCACGAATTTACTCAGACAGCCACTAGAAATGGTAAGAATGTGTTAGCCTGTAACCCTTATCTACACAGAGAGATAATGAAGTTACAGGCGGGAGATCAAGAGTGGTACAGATACTAGTGGTTCCTCACCCAAAACTGGCTGGAATAGGTCCAACTCACCATAACGCTCCAGGACTCGCATCCTGCAATCTTCAGCAGCCATCAAACCAGTTGAGAATGCACCATGTACAGAACCTGGGTAATTCACACTTGTAGCTTCGCCCGCAAAGAATAGGTTATCAATTGGAACCCTCAGCCTTTCATACAAATCATGGGGTTTGCCCACTGCATCATAGCTATATGAACCAAGGGAATTGACATCTGAACCCCATCGGGAAACAAGATATTGAACCTACACAAAAGTTGCAAAAAAATAATTTAACTGAGCTCCCACTTTAGCATGCAATGCCAGAAACTTCTAACAACTAGCTGTAAATTAGAACACAACATGCAAAAAGAAATAAAAACAGAAAAGGGTCACATATGTTAGATTACCGGTGAAGTTGCATCAGGAAGGATCTTCTGAAGTTGTGTAAAAGCAAAATTAGCAGCAGCTTCATCAGACATCTTCTCAATGTCTCTTGCCAATTGCCCAGAAGGCATATAAACAAGGACAGGGTGGCCAGTTGCCTTGTGAAGATTTAGAAAGTAGCTGCAGCCATAAGATGTTTCTGCAACCACACCCAAAAACTCTACATTTGGCCAAAACACATTATCAAAATGCAACGCAATCTTATTCTCAATACCCACTCCAAGCTCGTTAATAGCATCTTCCTTCCATGATGGAAGTTTAGGTTCAAAAGTTATGCTCTTCGATTTTAATACTCCAAGAGGAACTGTAATAACAGCAGCGTCTGCCATGAATGTTTTCCCATTTTCAACTGTTACCTTCACACCATTATAACCCCTTACTATATTCATCACCCTAAAACAGAAGAGTAAATACTTAAATCGCTAAGCAGAAGAAGACACACATTGACACCTATGAATGCCTGTACATGCAAACATTCAAATGTCATAAATTGAGTAATTACTGTCAATGGATTTCATCAATCAATACCTATGTCCCAAGCGGATATCAAGACCTTTGGCAAGTGTGTTAATCACAGGAACATAGCCCCTAACCATAAGTCCATGACCACCTGGAAGAAGTTCTTCCTGTAAAACAGTCAACATAAAACAGAGATCACAAAGTAAGACGAGAAGAGCGAATCATCACTACCAACGGCCCAACTTCCTCTACACTGATTAAGGAAAATACCATCAGAGGTCCAAAAAGCAGTCTGGTGCCGATCTTTAAGGCATATGATATAGTGCAAAGGAATTATAAGTTCATGTAAACAGTAACAGAATGAAAAGAATATCTGAGGACTCAACAATCCCGGCATACTTCATTGATAATGTCAGGAAAATCAGGATTTTTCGGCCATCAAAGTAAATTAGCCACCCACTACAAAAATTTTCCGCATCAACCACTAGACAAAGAACAAGATGTCGCTCAGAATCGAGGGACAAAAATGGTAGATAAAAAAACTCCAACATTTGTGATAATATACTTCTAACTTAACAGCCTGCATAAGACATGCCAGCCATAAATTTAGCAGTTAAATTGTCTACAAACAGAGCATCAAAATGATCAGAATAAATAGGAATATACAAGAAAGCTAAAGATATCAGTCAATGAAATGATGATTTTCTTTAGTACTTAGAAGACTTCTCTTCAAACAACCAATTAGGGGAGTGTGTGAAATACTACATGGAGATGGATAAATGAAAAACCACAAAGTTTGGGATTTGTCATTGCATACATAAAATATTCAAACATAAATATAAAGGGAAAAAGATGGAGATAAATAACCTTTAGTAAAAGATAAGCATGGCTAAGTTGGCTCTTGGGTATATTTACCGGCAATGCATATCCCATTTGTTAGAATCACGTACAGAAATCAAACAAAGTTCAAAAGGAACATGGACGAGTTAGATTTATAGAATTCTAATTTGCCAAGATTTTCATCAAAGGCATTTGAATGGCACATCACGGTTGTGAGAGATTGCAATATGGAAATGGTTAAACTAAAAATATTACACTCAAATGTAGGACAGGATACTATGTTTCAAGTTCAGTTCATTCGTAATTTTAGTATTAACAGACATACAAGCATCAAACTCATTCATTGAACAAGGCATTTACTTAAATTGGTTTATCTTTTACACACACACACATATATATATAAATCCCATCAAAAGGCAGTACTTGATCTGGTTTCATGTCAAAAGTTACCTGATCCCAGGATTTGAGAGAGATTGTATCAGCATCTGCAGCAAACCAGCCTTCCATTCTGCATAAGTACCACTGAAGCACCTTATGGGCAAGCCCGTCAAGCCTGCAGACATATTAACAGATTAGACCTTTTTTATGATTGATATATACACAAAATAAAACATATGGGAATCCAGATGAACCTTAGCTCTGGTCTTCTTTCAAAAACAATTGAGAAAGCACGAAGGATGGACATGTCTTCACTGTATTCAAGTCTAACTTTTTCCGTCTGCATTCAAGAAGACAAAAGCAGTTAAGGCAATGCTACAAACCAACATTACATTAAAATTCTCTAAGAGAGTGCTTGAATAGCTATCTACGCTAGAAAATTATAGTTGAGCCATTTCAAGTTTTGATGTGAAATTAGGAAAATGTTGAGTGAAAAAGTAGGACAAGTGTAGTATAACAGTTTCAGCAGACATTCCACCATTTCTTGAGACTACTAATTGCAAATATTGATGACCATTGTTGACAATCAAGAAAGCAATTTGTAAAAGAGAAGAAAAATGTTAAAAATCAACGTAAAAAGCTTGAGAGGATCACTAAATGGGTCGTGCTTTTACTTCTAGTCTTATTAACCATAACTCTATTTGTTTATTTATTCATTTCAATTTTCACATCATTAAATGAGCTTCTAAGAGTTAAAACATTTTAGAGGTATCTTGCATAAAGGTCAGTTTGTAAATTCAACAAGCAAAGGATTTTGCATTGCAGCATTAAATCAAATGACTGCCTCCAACATAAGGAAAAGATTTAAACATAAACAAACTTCATAAGGGCATGCAATGATTAAATATATGAAAGAAGACCTACCTCTTGTAATATGCTCTCAAATACTTCGCCAACTTTTGAGACTAGTTCTTGAGGAACTTGATTACCATCCATATCAAAGAGCGCATAGCTACAGAATAGTTGTGAATCAATTCCTTCCCAAAATTTTTTTAAGAAAAGAAGAAGAAGAAGCAACCTACATTGGCTACAAGATGGATAATATTCAACATGCTAGAAAATATTAAGAAAGAATTGAAAGAAGCTTGAAACTCGGTTCTAAAATTTTGAGCATCTGTTATTGAACATTTAAGTCTTACATGTAAGAAGCACCAAGACAACAAAATTTAGTGGTCAAAATAATGTTTATAACAATATTAAACACGCACAGAACAGTTCCATATCAACATCTTTTGCATCAATTCAACCCGCAGGAGATGCTATTCTGCAGTCCCCGTAAAGAATCACATAAATTGCATACGTAATTTCCATACATCAGGGCGTGTCAAGAGAAACAGAAAACCATATTGATTACCTTTCCAAGTCGTGATCATACAACACAGAGTTATCACCACTAGTGCGGTATAGGGGTAATCCCAGTCTTCCAATCAATGGTGCCAAAGGATTTTCTTTGCAGACTCCATGCAACCTGGATATTGATCATTGAGGTAAATATAATATATCTAAAGAAAGCTTTTGTGAACAAAATATTCAAAAGTCAAAACGTGAAAAACAATAATCTTAAGAAGAGGAAAGGTTTACCAAGATGCACCCAAGTCCACAGGAAAACCAAATGAGTAATCGGTGATAACTCGACCACCAAGCCTATCCCGTGATTCCAGCAACACAACCTATCAGAGAAATCAAAATCTTAACAGACCATAACACAAACAATTCTAATGGCCATTTGTGCGTTATCCTGCAAATGTAATACATATTTATAGTATCTGTCTATATGGAACTCAAGCTCCACGCCAGCCACCAAATAGATGTCTTACAGCTACTAAGTAAGTCAACACAACGCAATAGCTTCCACTTATAAACAAGGCCAATAAAGTAGAAAAAAAACAGAACATCCATTAAAATAAGAAAGAAAGTAATCCAAATAACGGTACTACTGAAAAACTTCTTTGGTGGGAAAAAGGATCATGGTTGTAAAATACACATCAAGAGAATTCAGCTCAATCCAAACACAGTTCAACTAAATTAAAAAGGAAATTTTGTTTAATCATAGGCTAAATCTTATAATTGAGAATTTGGGATTTGGAATTAAAAAAAGCAGCACCAAATTATCATGACAACTTGCCGACAGTTGGCATATACCTGAATTGAGGCATCGTGAAGAGCACGCGCTGCTGCAACTCCAGATATTCCGCCCCCTATCACGATCACCGACGGTGATCGCGATTGCCTCCTTCCCGAATTCGAGAAACAAGGATCTGTCACATAAAACAATTAATAAAAATACCCAAAAACTTTTACTTTTCTAAAATTTAAGCTTCTGACATAAATAACAATCCATTAAGACAGATTTGGAAAATGATGAAAAAATATCGACCTCTACGCAATTGCTGGCGATTACTCCTGAATCCGGACTCCATAATTGAAAGAAGATGGGAGATTACTACTAAACAAAAAAATTAAGGGATCGATGCTAGTTTTATGGAATTTAAAGAGAGAAAGAGGCAACTGAGGTGAAAAATGTAGAATAAAAATTAAAAGACAAATAAGAAAATGGTTGGAATTCGACAGGAGGAAAAAATAACCCAGTTTTCCCAACCAGCTCATGCAGATATTTTTTCTTCGATTTTGTAAAACCCTAAATATATGCTGTTATTCACCACAACCAGCCAACTCCACAACTTGCCGTTCTCCGAAATCTCTCGTCTCCGGCGATCGGAATAAACTTTTGATAAACGAATAATTTGCACGGCGGTGGGATCGGATGCTGTATCGCCAGCGATTATAGAGAGATAAATGGAAGTTTCTAGAGAGAGAGAAGAGGGTGGAGAACTTGTCCTTTGTTTGCAAAGAAAAGCTGAGTTGTTTTGGCTGAACTCTGTCAATAAGACTTGGAGGTTTTATAAAGTTGCAAAGGGAAGATGAGTTGTTTTGGCTGAACTCGCCCTTGTTTTTCTATGTGTAATCTACTCGCTCCATATTCTGAACACGTGGTATCCTATTTATTTAATAGACATGTTAAGATGATCCATGATGAAGTTGGGAACAGATTTTATGTTTAGAGTGCTTAAACCCACGTTTCGCTGGTACAACGAAGGACGCATATTTTGCTGGGTTGCTTGTATGAGCTGTCACGTCACCTAATAACATGCGTTTAACTTTACGATCGTGGCGCATAATTTAGAATATATATATATAATAAAAATACTTTACGATCCCGAATTACCACTGCTTTATTTTCAATAATTTATGATACCAAACATGAACAGATGACGTGTAACTTAGACGAAGAAAACCCCTACAGTGCTCGAGTACAAAATATCAAATCATTGTACAGGCACGTCAAGGGAGGAAAAGAAAGTTCAGATTTTGTACAGTGCTCGAATACAAAATATCAAATCATTATACAAGCACGCCAAGGGAGGAAAAGAGATTTCAGTTTTTTTTTTAATAAATTTCAGTCATTTATTTATATAATTTTATATAAATTTTGTATGAGTCTCACAAAATAAATAACTGAGATCTTATAAGATAAAATAAGACAGAGTAATATAAGACAGAAAATCTTGTCTCAGAAAGAGGGATAGGATAAAGGTGTAATTTTTATTTTAATATTTAGTAAAATGTCTAAGTAAGCCTCTATTTTTATTTTTTATACGACTTTATACCCTAATATTACTAGAATAGTACTCATTGCATCTTAAATAGGATGCAAATTTAGTAATAAAGATAATAATAAGAGCTCATTTAGACCTTTTGTGAAAAGTTAAGACAAAAATCACATATTTGGTAATTATTTAAAGAAATCATTTTTAGAATCACATCAATATTGTTTGGGTCCAAATTACTTAGTTGTGATATCATATAGGCTAAATTAATAACCCATATACTAAAAATATCAAAAACTTAACTCTATTAGGATTTAGGATGCCCATTTTGAAAACATTAAAATATAATGTGATATCATAGACAAAAATGGGAATTAACATAGATTGTTAAGAAAATGTTAGTGGACAATTTGTAACTTTTACCAAGATGGATATTATTTAAAAGGATTAATACCAAGTCATTATATAGGGTGAGTATAAAACTATGTTTGATTTTTTAAGCCATCATTGATGGGACTACTTAATGGTACCATTATAAGGGGATAAGGTGCTTTAATTGAAAAGATACAGGAGAACCTAGAAGAGTGGGTTATGGAATTTATTAAAACAAAGAGCAAATAACCTTAAGATAAGAAAAGAGTTTACCATTTCTTTATTATGTAAACTTTTGAACATTTTAATAACCCAAATTGATAAAAAGGTAAAAGAGTAAAATTTGAATTTATAGAGGAGCATTTACATGTCTATTTGAGAAATCACTTAACCTTTTGAAGTGAAAGCAAATACTTTATTATGAATGGTCTCAGGCATGGCTCAGGTTAAGCCATAAGAGTGACTTCATTTATGTTCACTTACTTACATATTTATTTAATTTAATTTTCATCTTTTAGAGGGATATTAAAATACTTAGAAAGAATATGCTTTTAAGTTCAAGATATGCCTAAATTATATAAAACGTATCATAATGCAAATTAAGTATTTGTTTTCATGATTATTAGAGAAAATTAGAACTAAATTAGTTATGAATTCTCATAATTATTTTCCTAGACTAATTAATACATAAAATAACCAAAGTTATAATGTTGCATCTTAATCAATCTTATTCAATGATAAAAATTTCTCAAGATTATTCTATTTAAAGTTAATTACAATCCAATTTTAAGTAAAATATGGCATATAAATTGTTGATTTATTTATAACTTGTAAATAGATACAATTAAAAAAACAAAAAATAATTTCATGCTAAATGAACTTAACATTAAAATAAAATAAAATGAATATTGAGCACAAATATAATAACGTAACTGAAATAAAAAGTGTAATTGAGGTCACAAAAGGAAGAATAGAATTCTTAAAATGTACAAAGATTAAAGGTTAGAAAAGTAAATAAGGGCTCAGTTAGCAGCAAGTTAGTCCTCATCATTATAGTCCATCTCTAATGTCATTAAAGATTGTGGAGGTGACTTGGATTTTTCCTCATACTTGAAATAAGTGGATGATAACTGCTACATTCTTCCTAACTACCTTCATAACTTAGTGTGATACTAAAATTCTATTAAATAATTCACTTCTAACTCTAAGACATACCTAAATTACATTAAAAATGTCAAAATGCAAATAAAATATCTATCTTCATAATTATTAGAGAAAATTAAATCTATGTTAATTATTAATTCTAATAAGTGCTGGCCAGACTAATGGAATCACAAAGTAGCTAAACTTATAAGTTGTTGCCTTGGTCAATCCTGTTTCATTGAAAAATTTTCTAGATTATTTTATTTTAAGCTAATTATAAGAAAATTGATAAGCAAACTAGGGCTTATATATGGATGATTCCTTCCCTATACTTGAGTTTTACATTATCATTATTATATGAAACATAAAGAGTCAAATGAAAATTAAGGACAACAAAATATAAATAAAGGAAAATAAAAAGGGACTAGAAACTTTTTTAGACTTTGTATATATGTTGTTTAAGTTATGAATGATCAACATATAGAAATACCTTGTAAAAAAACTAAAGAAAAAAAAGAAGTAATAAAATATGAAAGGACCTTAACATTAAATAAACTAAAATTAATATTTGGCACAAAAATAACATAACTGAAACAAAAATACAACTAAATATTAGTAAAGGAAGAACACAATCTTTAAAATATAAAAACTTAAAGGTAGGAAAAGTAAATAAGAGCTTAACTAATAGTAGGCTTCTCTTCATCATCATTGTCCTCCTTTGATGTATTCAAAGATTATGTAGGTAGCCAGGGGTATCCTGTAGGTTGGAAAGAAGTAGATAACCACTACTTTGTTCTTCCTAACAATTTGTAACTTATTTAGAACATATTTATAACTACGCATCTTAGTTTTTATATAGTAAAAAGGCATATCAATCCTTCACCACATCAGTTGTTATGAGGAAGGATTAATGTTTATAAGCTCCTTTGCCATCTGTTCCTTTTGAGGTGCATCCATTGCTCTTGGAACTTCATTTACTAGCTTGGGCTTTGCTCTCTCCTGCATCTCCCCCCAAGTTGTAGAGGCTTTAGTGTAACGTCTCCTTACTGCAGGGTACACACCGGGATGCCCGGAGGTCATTCCAGTATATATCCTACGATAAGGGCGAGCTACGTTCGATTACTATATTTGCTTCACATGGCATCATAACATTATTCACTTGTAAAACATTATAAGAAATCACAATATTTTTAAAACCAAAATTTTTCTCATTTCATTTCTCAAAATCAAAAGTCTACATTGTATCTTCCAACCTTAAATACATGTACATTAACAAAATCTAGTACAAAAGTACTACATGAAGGAGGAAAAGATAATAAATCTATCTAAGCCATCTAAAAATCCCAGCTGACCGACCTTTGAGCCATGACTTCTCTTGTTAAAACATAATCTACACGGTTAATAGAGCCTCTCAATAGCTAGAGGCGTCTCTCGGTCCTGAAAAGACAACGTTGCAATTTTGGTGAGTTTTGCGAACTCAATGAGGTAACCATCATCGATGG
>JANIJF010000007.1:5338330-5348451 GCA_024520955.1 Erythroxylum bequaertii
TGCTTGGGTTGATTTATGAGGAAGGGACTTAACTATTTTTTCGCTCTCATTTTTAAGCTTGGTAGGACTTTTCTTTTGCACTTGTGTCTCTTTGACTTTTATAAACTTTGTCGAGGAGTACAAAGTTATAAGTGTGGGAGAATTTGATTAAACACAAGTTTCTTATATAAATTGGTTACATTTTAATGGTTTTTACTACACTTCTTGGCTCTTATTTTAAATTTTATGCTTAATTTGACTCTTGAGTGCTTGCCTTTACATTAAGTAATTTGAGAGTAAAATTATCACAAATAATTAGTAATTGCACTAAATTAATTTTTTGAGAACAATTAATATTGCAAACTACCATTTGTTAATTGTAGGAGACTCAAGAAGTAGAGGCAAGGAATGAAGGCTGAAAATGATAAGTCGATAAGTCAACTGGGCAATAGGAAAGTTCGCCACGGTGAAGTATGAAGAATTCACACAGAAACTCTTCGGGTTAATTTCGCCGCGGCGTGAATTAATTCTGTCGCCACGGCGAACGCATTAGATTATTCAAGAGACCTTTCGAGAAAGGTTCGCTGGGGCCCGAATCATTTTTAAAAATTTACCCACTGTGCAACCTGATCCATCAACCCAGTTTGTAAAAAACTACCTATTTTAGTTAAGTTGAAAGGAGAGCCTACAACAGATATCCATCATTCATTCTCTCTACTGTTCGAACAACTCTTCTACATACACCCTCATCTCCTCTCATCCATACCACTGTTTTTCTCTTTCCATCGTCGACTGCTACCATGGATGCTTCTAGTGGGCTCTCGGTTGTAAAGTCCCCTGGAGTTATGCGTGGTTAAGCACCTCTCTCCTCTTGAAGATGTAGCGATGACTTGAGTTCAATGTGCTTAAAAGGAGAGTGACTTAATCCATATTTAGCTATGATTTATAAATTCCTAGGTTTAGGATTTGTAATTTATAGTTGAACATTCTTGATTAAAGTTTAATCAAGTATTGGATACTCATTGTATTGTTGGGATTTGTTGATATAGAATTTTGAGCTTAAATATATGAAGTCTCATATATGTTTATTTGTGATCTTGTTGAATCTCTTTTATCTTGCATAATTGTGTTTTATAATGAGTTGATTTGAGATCTCAAGTGACTTGTTGCATTGATTTACCAACTACACACACTAAGGGCATTTAATAAGGTCTTAAGGAGTGGAATTCATTGATTAAGACCTTGGACTTAAAGAGTTCTTTAAGGTTTACCATTTGAAACTTAGTGATTTTCATTCTCACCAAAATTTATTTCGAACTATGATAGCCAAAGCTCATTTTCAAGAGGATTCTATCACATTTGATCATTGTCTTTATCTTTCAAATTTCTAATCCCAAAATCCAAAAAATACTTTTTACACATTTTTCTTACAATTCACTTAATTTTGTTAAGATTTCCAAAAAATCAAAACCCCCTCCTTACTAATTTAGCTTGCATTTCATGACACATAGACTAGCTTAGGTCCATTTCATTAGGTTCTGATTAAGTGAAACGACTCGAGATTGCAACCTATATTACTATCCTTGGATTATATTTTTGATTTGACCTCCAAGGGTAAGTATAAAAAGGATCGAATCAGTTGCTCATATGAAAAAATAAATGCTCAAAGTTACATATCCTTCTCCTCTCAAATTCCTGCCTCAAACTTACGGGATTAGTCCAACCTATACAAACCCCGACCCCCCTTTTCTCTCCGTCTCCTCTAATTTGTCGTGGTACTCCCCACCGATCCACCACCTCCGAATTTTCTAGCGATTTTTCCCCTCCATTTTTCGAAAGTTTTCTTCTCTTCCCCTTATTTCTTCTTAGTTTATGTATTGTTTAATGTAGGTTAAGTTTATTGTTTTGTTATTTTTCTCGATTTTCCTCTGTCGATTCACTTTGTTTCGGATAGTTTTGTTTTACTCATTTGATTAAGTTATATTTCGATGTGCATTTTTTGCAGGACAATGCATCGAACTAAAAATTCTACCCATACTACCCCCACTAACCCCTCAAGTCCACCTAGTGATTCCAGTTCTTTGGATAGTGATGGTTTCAGTTTTGTCGAACTAGCCGAAAAAGTAGAAACTAGGCCATTAATTAAAGAGCGCCCTTTGCCTTTAACTCCACTTGACAATCCTGTGTCCAACAACTAGTAAACTCTCAACTTACGGGATTAGTCCAACTTCGGGATCAAGGCAATGATAAATTCGTTCACCATTTCTATACCTATGCCCGATTCCATAACACCATGGAACTTAATTTCTGTGGTGTAAAAGCCCCTAATGCATTCACCAAAGCTAGCATTCGCCACCATTACAAAGTTCCTCCTATTTTCTGTTGCCACTATGATCAGTTGATCCACTACTATCCTTCAGAAGATGTTATTCGCACCCTCTATCAAGAGGGCGCCGCATGGCATCAACCCCGATATTATCAAATTTACCTTAAACATTCTGATCTCCGACCTGAAGTTCGTCCTTAGCTTCATCTTGTGAGTAACAACATCATTCTGACCACCCATCTCGCCTATGTCCCAAAACAACAAGCCCTCTACCTTTACCTTCTTATGACTGGTCTCCCAGTCGACATAGCTCATGCCATTGCCTCTGCTCTACGTGACTCCATCACCACTGTAAAATTCACCAACACCATTACATTCCCCCATCTCATCACATACATAGTTCGGGCCCACAATGTCTCGAAATTTAATAATGACAGTTATTTTGACCTGACTCCTCTGTTTCGGTACACTCGCCTCAAACAACCCCTCCTCCACCCACCCCAATCCTCCACCTAAATTCCTGATGTTGGTACAACCTTTATAGCTGTGGTACTAGGTGAGGGCGATCCTCCAACTCAGGGCACCCCTAGGCCCGTGACTTTACAGACCTTCACTGGCCGAGTCGATTGCCTTTGTACAAATTTTGCTACTCTCTGGGACTCCCTTCTTTAGGAGATAGCCAGGCAGGATCGAGATCGGTGGTATTGCCAGCGGATGGATGCATTGCTCGCCGACCACTTTCACTTGATGAAGATGACCCACTGAGCAGTGCTGGCACATCGGGGGCAGATCCCTCTAGCGTTGGGGCTGATCATACTATGGAATAGCTCGAGTTGCTTGTTCTTGTGTTTTCCTTCTTTTTGTTTTCTTTTTTAGTTTGTCGAATACTCGGTTACCTTTTGACTTGTACAAACTTAATGGCTGGTTCTCCATGCCTAATTGTGTTAATTGTTTTTCACATTGGGGATAATATGATGTTTATGTGTGGGGGAGGTTGTTCCAATTTTCAATTCTTGTTTGTGCATCATTTTTGGCCATTTAACCACTTATGCAAGTCAATTGTGCGTAATATGAAAATTTTAAACTTGGTAATTGAGGCAAATCGCTTGTTTCAAATGCTTTTGTCATTTTTCGCCGCGACAAATTCTTTCTTCATTGTGGCAACGTTGCGGAATTGATGTTTTGCTGCGGCAAACTCTTGGCATCGCCTCCTTACAGAAACTGTTTTAAAACTTACTCATTTCAATAATTCTCCCTAATTAGATTCTTTTCACTCTTGTATCTTGAAGATTTTATAAATTTCAAAGTGGTCTTTGTATTTTTAAAAATACCATCTATGTTTTTAAATGATAGTTGATTTCAGTTAATTTCATTTTCAATGTTTTCATGAGAAGCAAGTGAGGGAATGCTAAGGAAGTAGCATTATGCGTTTTTAAACCTTGAGATTGCTTAATTGAGATACTACCTTTGTTGGAAGGATATTTGAGCCTGAATTCTTTCAATTTCGTGTGTATCTACTTAATTTCACATCTCTCTAAAACTTGTTTTACTTCTTGATCAAAGCTTGATGAACTAGAATTTTGTTAACATGATAGAGGCATTCTTTCAAAGCCCTGCTTCCCCAAACAAAAAACCCTAAACGCTTAACCATTGCTAGCCCCTTGAATCATATTTTTGAGTGCATACACATGTCTTAATATTGTTGTAAATATTTTATTTCCTGTTCTTACTTTAAGTTTTTATAATAAAAAACAGAAAGCTTTCTCACAAGAAATTGGTTATTGAGGAAAGCCAAGAAAGAAAAGAAAGTAAAAAAATATAATCAAAAGGCTGCATAAAAAAGACGAAGAAAAGAAAAGTTTGGAGAGCATTTTTAACCAAAAAAAGGGGTTTCTTAAAGAGAAATGTTAAGTGATAGGTTATGTTTGTTGTTTGTGTAAATATTTTCTTACGCATAGTTGACGTTTATTTCATGAGCAAAATAATTGTGGTGCATGTACTCATTTTTCTTTCTTCTATTCCATCCATTTCATTTATCCTTCCATACATTACATCCTTGAAAAGTCCTCTTGATTTTTGAAATTATAGTTCTTGTAGTGGAGAAGTAGAACTATCACAAGCTTATGGTAGAGAATGAACTAAGCAGATTTTAGAGTGAAATTATCCCAAAAACATGTGAGTTGAGAGTAAACACCATTCCTTAAGTGAAATCTCTTTTGCCTAATCTCTTGGATTAAATGCTTATAGTGTTTATGTTCTTCGCGATCCTTCAGTATGCTTGGGTTGATTTATGAGGAAGTGATTTAATTGCTTTTCCACTCTCATTTTTAAGCTTGGTAGGAATTATCTTTTGCACTTGTGTCTCTTTGACTTTTATAAACATTGTCCAAGAGTACAAAGGTCTAAGTGTAGGGAAATTTGATTGAACCCATGTTTCTTATATAAATTGGTGACATTTTCATGGTTTTTACTACACTTCTTAGCTCTTATTTTTAGATTTTATGCTTAATTTGACTCTTGAGTGCTTTCCTTTGCTTTATGTAGTTTGAGAGTAAAATTGTCACAAATAATTAGTAATTGTACTAAATTAATTTTCAAAGAGCAATTGATACTGCAAACTACCAATTGTTTATTGTAGGAGACTCAAGAAGTAGAGGCAAGGAGTAAAGGCTAAAAATGATAAGTCAACAAGTCAACAGGGCAATAAGAAAGTTCGTCGCGACAAAGTATGAAGAGTTCACACAGAAACTCTTCGGGTTAATTTCGCCGCGGTGTGAATTAATTTTGTCGCTACAGCGAATTCAGTAGATTTCGTCGCGGAGAACCTTCAAATACCCAAGCCATTTTTGGAAGTTTACCCACTTTGCAACTCGATCCATCAACCCAGTTTGTAAAAAAAACTACCTATTTTAGGTTAAGTTGCAAGGATAGCTGACAAAAAAAAAAAAGATATCCATCATTCATTCTCTCTACCATTAAAAATAACTCCTCTACACACACCCTCATCTCCTCTCATCCACCCACTATTTTTCCCTTTCCACCATCGACTGCTACCATAGATGCTTCCAGTGGGTTCTCGGTTGTGAAGTCTCCTAGAGTTATGCGTGGCTAGGCACCTCTTTTCTCTTACAGATGTAGTGATGACTTGAGTTCAATGGGCTTAAAAGGGGAGTGACTTAATCCATGTTTAGTTATGATTTATAAATTCCTAGGTTTAGGATTTGTAATTTATAGTTGAACATTCTTGATTAGAGTTTAATCAAGTATTGGATACTCATTGTGTTCTTGGAATTTATTGATCTAGAACTTTGAGCTTAAATATATGAAGTTTCATATATGTTTATTTGTGATCTTGTTGAATTTCTTTTATCTTGCATAGTTGTGTTTGATATTGAGTTGATTTGAGATCCCAAGTAACTTGTGGCATTGATTTCCCACTGCACATACTAAGGGCATTTAACAAGGTCTTAAGAAATGGAGTTCATTGATTAAGAACTTTGACTTAAAGAGTTCTTTAAGATTTATCATTTGAAGCTTAGTGATTTTCATTTGCAAGAGGATTTTATCACATTTGATCATTTTTTTAGCTTTCAAATTTCTATTCCCAAAATTGAAAAACATTTTGACACATTTTCCTTATAGTTCCTTTTTAATTTAGTAAAGATTTCCAAATAACAAACCCCTTTCTTTCTTACCAACTTAGTTTGCATTTCATGACATATAGGCTAGCTTAGGTCCAGCCGATAGGTTCTGATTAAGTGAGACGACTCGAGGCTGCATTCTATATTGTAATCCTTGGAATTAAATTTTTTACTTGACCTCCAAGGGTAAGACCAAAAGGCTTCGAATCAAAATGGCGTCGTTGCCGGGGAACCAAGTAATTGGTTGTCTAGATTAGCTTTTGTTATTTTTGCTGCTAAGTGAGGTTAGGAACCCTTTTTTAGAATTCAATTTAGATAGTTTAGTTTCATACTTGTCAATAGTATAGGATTTCATTTTCTTTGCATAGCATCATAATTTTGAAAATACCAAACAAAGAACACTGAATCATTTGCACTTTACATGCTTAGCATTTTTACACTCACATAGTTTGAAAATTTCTTTGATCACTTTTCAATTCATACATACTTTACTTTCACACATGCTTTCACACACCAATATACTTGCATCCATCACATCTCATCTTTTATTTGACATTGTGTGATTCTAAGAAAATTTTGTTACCATTTATTTTCCCTTAAATTGTTCCTGTGCATGCCCCAGAAAACAAAAATTCTACCTTTCTATCTTGAAATTGAGAGACGTTTGAGAAAGATTAGAAAGGAGAGGAAAGAAAAAGAGAGAAGTAAGGTGGTTGTTGAAGAAGAGTCTAGTGGACCAAATAGTGAGAACAACTCTTTAGAAGGAGTGATTATGGCTGAGAACCTAGCTTTTTTACAAAATCTTAACATTCATGTTAACCAACCTAGGAATGGTGATAATGGAGGTAATAGGGAGCATGAGAGAGTTGATTAAAATAATAGGAATCAAAGAAGGAGGACCATTAGGGAAGCGAAAACTTCTAATGTTAATTATGATTCATTTACTGCTGCTGTCCTAATTTGGACATGAATTTTGAAGTTAAAGAATTACTAATTAACTCTCTTCCTAAATTTAATGGCTTCATAGGAGAAGATCCCTACATGCATTTGCAATCTTTGTCCATGATCTGTCAGTGTAACATCCCATTACTCGTGGGAAGGTTAGAATGGTAAATGTGAGTAATTAATGACAGTTAGAGATGCACTCTTCCATGTTCACGCATAATATGTCATACATATACATATAAATAGTGAAGTTGTTACACATGAAAATAATTGTACATGCATTCATGAATAATTCCAAGTATAATTCAATTGAGTTGTGATTTTTAGGAGTTTTGAGAATTTGAAATTGTTTATATTGGATATTCTATTGGTTGGAAAGAAGATGGTATTCGTGAATTTTGGTGAATTTAGGAATAAATTTTGGAAAATAGGAAAAAGAAATCAAAAGAAGCTTTGGAGATAGTTAGATTGTAAAGATGAAAGTTTAAGGGAGTTAATTTCAAAAGAAACTAAGTTAGAGCTTAGTTATTGGGAAAGTGACAATTGTCACTTAAGCTTTTGTACTTTTGCTAGAAGTAGGTTACTATTCTCTGAGAGTTGACAGGTTAAGTCCTTTCTAAGTTCCTTCTTCAATATCATCTTCTTCAAATTTTCTTCCCATACACAGAGTTTACACCTTCTAAGAGATTTCTATGCTTTTCCTTTCCTACACCAAACCCACTTTGCCATTTGTGTCCTCTACCCTAAGAAAAACCAAAAGTTGGTCATCGTACTCAGTGAAGTACAAAAATTGTGTGGAGTTTAGGGCTTGTAGATTTTGGAGTTTTCAGCAGGTAAGTAGTGAATAAATCCTTTAGAGTTGGAGATTAATGAAATAAATTTGATAAGTTACTATCATCTACATGGAAAATGGCATTTACGTGGTTATTCATAAATACTATGTTGTTGGGGATGAAAATTTTGGTTATAGTGTTAATTTAGTGTTTTGAAAGATTTTTTAAAATCAAGAGCTGATTTGGAAAATGTTCACTGAGTATGCTTCAGTATTTTAGCCATGACGTTTTCTCTAGTTGTCCAAACAAGATGATTGTTAATTTGGATTAAACTAGAGATCTATGGCTACATTTCATGTGAAGACATCGAATTTCAATTCTGTCCCTAAGAGTCTCAAAATTTCATGAAGTTGAGAACTGGGTGCAGGACATTGGGAGCTCATTGTAAAATTCGTGTTCTAACTTCGGGAGAAAATATGATTTAATCTACATAGATTTTGGTAAAGTTTCCTTCTTGAGAGTTGTAGATTTTTCTTTTATCTTTCCAATGGTATATAGTATGAAAATTTTGGACATTTGAGTCAAAAGTTATGATCTTTATAAGTGGAGATGCTCTGGAGAGCAAAAGTAAGACGATTCAAATGAAAGAAGGAAGAAACTTTGTCTTAGTTACCGTTCATTCACTTCGTCTTAGTTACTGTTCATCTAAGACGCTTCATCTTAGTTATTGTTCATTCACTTCATCTTAGTTACTGCTCATCTAAAATGCTTCATTTTAGTTACTGTTCATTCACTTCGTCTTAGTTACTGCTCATCTAAGACGCTTTGTCTTAGTTACTGTTCATTCACTTCATCTTAGTTACTGTTTTTCTAAAACGCTTCGTCTTAGTTACTGTTCATCCACTTCATCTTAGTTACTATTCATCTAAGACGCTTCGTTTTAGTTACTATTCATACCCATTGTCTTAATTAATGTTCATCTTCTATCTTCTGTTTTACTTTTGGTCCTTTAGAAGATAGAATTTGTCTTTGAGGTCTTCTTGAGATTGTAGATCTCAAAGTCCTCTTTCAAACCGTCTAAACATGAAATCAATACGACATCTGTAGCAAAACTTGTGGCAATTGAGCCAAGATATATACAATATGAGTAAGGACAAAAACATGTTTGATTCTTTTAGCCATAACTTCTTCTCTAGACCCTCAAATGACCTGATTCTTGAACCATTGGATTCGTAAGACATTGATCTACATCTCTACCAAAAAAATCATAACTATTTGAAATGAATTGAGAAATATAAGTGAAAAATATGAGACGGGTACAGTGAGTTTGATCTTAAATATTATGAACTGATGTTATTCTACGGAACATATTTCAGTATTTTGATGATATCTTGATCTATTGAGCTCCAAATGAGATGATTTCTATTTTGTGGTAAACTATAGACATGGAGCTACAAATGGTATAAAGAAATTGGAATCTAATTCAGTCTCTAATATGTTTAAATTCCAGATAGAAGTTGTGCATAGTTTACTGTTTGGACAAAAGTAGTCCAAAAATGTTTAAAGTATATCTTTTGACTCACGGAACCAAATTAAGTGATTTTGGTATCAATGGAAAGATAAGAGATGTAGGAACACTTGTTTAGAAGAAAGTTTGGCCTAATTATCTCATTTTCACCTTCTGATTGAACGTGAACAGTAGACCCGAAAATGTGTCTTGGTATAATTTGAAAGTAGGCCAGTGAGTAATGAATTGTGATTTCAATAGTTCTAATGAGGCATAAATCTATGTATAATTTATAATTAGATGAGTTTTGATAATAGATCGATTGTATGATGGAAATTTTCTGGGATTTTCATGAACATGCATTGTACATAATTCATTTCATACATGTGCATTATCGAATACTTATGATGGTGCAAATTGTGATATCGTGCATATTGATTGTTATAGAAGAGAAATTGGAACATCAACCTCCAGACGTTGCCAGATCTTCCAGGCATTAGCTTCAGGAGCAACTTGTGAATAACCTAGATGGTCTCACTTAATTACTTGTTTGCCTAATTCATGTTTTAAATGATAAATGAATGTGCTTGATTGTAGATCCTGGACAGGAGGTCTGATAAGTGTGTAATATGGATGGAAATATTGAAGTGTTGCTTGTATGTGAATATAAAGACCTACGTGTTTTATAATGTGCTTGATTGTGGTATAAGCATTCCATTCATGAATGCATAATCAGATAATGACAGTTGTGACCAGAATAGCCACCGATTAGAGCTTAAAGCTTAACAAGTGAAATTGAGCCTTGAGCTCACAAGTGATTCAGAGCCTTAGGCTTACCATTTAATGAGCCCTATATGGGACAGTTCAGGCACACAGTCACAACGTAAAAATTGGAAAGTGTCTCATAAGCATTTCATCCGTACCTTGTTAAATATGTTTGACTGAGTGAA
>JANIJF010000007.1:5803123-5816066 GCA_024520955.1 Erythroxylum bequaertii
ACCGCGGCATCCAACACAAATCAGTATTGTCCTCTTTGGTCAAGGGTGAGGCCACGACTCGAACCCAAGACCTCAAGATTTTGTTGTTTCTAAGAACACGCCTCTCACCATTGAGCTACGCGGTATTACCCGCAAACATACGCCGGGGTATCACACCCCAAAACACCTACGGGTGAGGTGTGGGGTCCAACATAACATCTCAACTTTTATTATTCAATTAAAATTTGTAACTTCAATTAATTGAATTGATTATATTATATTATTAATTAAATAAGCTTTTATTAAAATTTTCAGAAAATAAAAAATAAAAAAAACTTGGGTTAGGCTCCAAGATTGTACCCTGAGGACCGCTGGTGAATTTTCGTATAATCCTCCCAACTTCAATTGCCAAAGTTGTTTTGCTTAATTTCCACCCCACTTCTCATCATGACCACTTTATAGTTAACATCCTACCACATGTTGTTCTCCACCTTTTTGCCTTAAGAATTTCTATTTTAAGTTCATAGCTTCCACTTCCCTTTGTCGTGTCCACTACTTGCTCATTGCACATTCACCGCATATATCACACGTTTTGGACTTTTTACTACTTCACATGCCCACTCTAATTCTTTGGTCAAATTTCTTCAAGGACTTCCATCATTTGAGCCTTTTCAATTTTGGGTCAAATGAGTTAAATTGTTCTTATGCTATCAACACACACAAACGATCAAGCTACTCCCACAAAAACACCTTATTATTACTTAAAAATTTCTTTGCATGCACTTTATACTCGTCATAATTCCCAAATTTTCTTTGCAACTTATACTTTTCTTTTGCCTAAATCAAATTATCTCTTTAGTTCGTATCTTATTTTAGCACTCTTTAGCATTTAATAGCTTATGATGTGTCTGTTTCTATTTATTTTTTTTGTTTTTTCAAATATAGTAAAAAAAATTTGTTTCTTTGAGTTTTTAGTTTTGGTTTGCTTCAATTTTTAAATTTTATAAGAACCACAAGATTTTTATTTTTTGTTTCTTTTTTATAATCTGATTTATTATCAACTAAATAAATTATTTAATTATTAATAATAATTCTGAATAATTTAATTTAATAGATTAAAATTATGCATAATTTAGTTTTATTTAATAATTTATTTAATCTTGTAACTAAATTAAATAAAATTAACTTAATAAATATCATTAAATTTAAAATATTTATAAAATATACAAATTTCAAATAAAATTTGATTCAATAATTAAAATATTAAATTAAATATTAATTCAAAAATAGAATTTAATTTTAAATTATTTATTTAATAAAATAAAATAATTTTATTGATAATATATTAATAAATATTATTTAAGAGATTAGAACAAATTTAATAATTAAAAATAATTTATCTTTAAGTTTAATCTAATATGTAATTATCATGAGCAATAAAAATATAACTATATTGATCTTAATAACTAAACAAGTTTTTGTTTTTATTTAAAAGAAAAACATAAATTAAAAAAAACCATTATTTTCTAAATTTTCTAATGCTTACTTATATTATCGATAAGAAATTAAGTACATATTTTGAGAGAATTTCTCTTTAATACGTTGGAATTCTAAGTTGATCTTATAAGCGACTAACAATTATAAGTATTTGTCATTACAACGTATAGATTCTTTGAAAGGAGGTCTCCTGGAGTGACATAAAGGAATTGCTAATTTGTAATGCTTCCTTAAAGAATCTACCATTCCTCTTATATTCCCAGTAAGGAATATTTCGTTAGTAGAAAGAAGTAGAACACATCCCTGACCTGATATAAAATCAAGTTTATACAATATATTGATCCCTTCATTTTCATTCTGCCAATTTCTTTCTTAGAATCTCACTTTCAAAAGCTTCACTGAGGACCTTGATATATTTGGGGTCCTTGTTTTCACGAACAGGTTTTCTAATTATGAACTTAAACCTTTTTAAAGAGTGCTTCCCCTATTAAGCCAATTAGGTTTTATTCGTGATCTACTTCCATCTAATATTAAAACTTACCGTCAAGTTAACTCTTTGCTTGGAGTTATGGACTCCTGAGTCCTGATTCGAGTCCACCATTGTAGTAGAATTACGTAAATTAGTAGGTCCATAATGGCTCCTTTTTTGGTTGGGCTCTCTCTTAAAGCTTTAATTGCCTTCAAGAGTAGTGTATGACTTTGTTCTTTTACGTTCGTAGTATTATTTTCAAGAGCTTAAAGGAGTCCACTGCCCTAACCTACATTGGTGGGCAGTTGCTTCTCTTTGATATCTGAGGATGGGGATCACAAAAATCATATTACCCGAAAGTATGGAGTGCCTCCAGTCTGGACGATGCGATGGCGATCAAAAGCAAACTTTGAGTTATTTAGAGAGACTATGAGCATTAATACAATTTTTAATTACGAGTCCTCTTCATTGCTTACCACTGTACAGTTCTTAACCATAACACAATTAAGAAAGGAAGAGTAGTTGGGTTCACAAGTTATCAAGGTGCTGGAGGATTTTAGGAAAGAAGCAAAATTGGGTTCAAAAGGGAAGCTAGGTTTAATGCCAACGTTAGTGTTTATGTTAATCGATGTAAGGATTAAAAAGTTACATACAAAGGTAAAGAAAAGGCGTCGGTGTCAATGTCAGAGAGCATGGGAATGAAGATGGCCGTGGAGGAGGTGTTAACTTCGGCAGCAGATTTGAGACTTGAAATTTAACAAAACAGAAAGATGAGAAGTACTTTTATTGTAATAACAATAATATTTCTTTTAAATTAAATAAAAATATTACTATTTATTGGTATAAAATTAACTAACAATAATTTTAGCAATTTTAATTAAAGTTGACCGAGATCAGTATCAATTGGAAGGATTGAAGTTGCAGTTATCCTAAATTGGCATCATAACTGTATTGGAATTGAAAGAAATAAGACACATACAATATTATTATAAGTGAATACGAGGAGTTAAGTATAAATACTTTATAACTATAAGATACGAATATTAATTTAGATATTAGATTTTATATGATTAGAATTCTCAGAAACTCTATTTTATACACTTGAAACATAATATAAGAAGAAGGATGGGTATTTATAGGTGTATTGAATTAACTATAACCACACATTTTAATTGGTTATAATTATCACACGTTCTAATATTCGCTTTTGTACACTGAATAATTTATCTTTATCTAGATGGTTTATTTAGATTCTTCTAATATGAAAAATATTCAATATTTTTAAAATTAGACAAAAATTAAACCAGTAAAAAGATTTCAGGTTTAAAGGGTAAACTGGTATTATTTTGTTATAAACTTGATATAAAATAAAATTAAATAATTTAAAATAGGATTAAAAAAGGAGACTTTCCTTACCCATTTAAGAAGTTTGATTGAAAGAGTAAGTTGTTAAACGAAAATCAACAAGTTCATTTTAGTTTAACAAAATTGGTTAGTTTATAAAAATTGATAGACTAATTAACAAATTAATTGATTTTCAATAATACGGGTTATTAAGGTAAACTGAATCAAAAAGTTGGGCAGCTCAGTTTTTTAATCATTGATAATATCTAGATATTTTACGTAATGTCTAGCTTCTTCCACTTAATAATATCTAACAATTCCACACTTGAAAATTTTGTTAGTATCAATCATTCTCTATACCAACTTATTATTGTTATATTACTTGCATCTCTGTTTTGTTGTAAAAGGATTGACAACAAATAAACCTGTCACTATTGACTTTTTTTTAACATAAAATCTACTATATTGTCTTTAGTAAGGAATTTTTACATATTTACAGTTCCTTTCTCTACTTTGTTAGGTTAGAACTAAAATTAAACTCTTATATGCTTGATTCCTTATTAGATGCAAGACACTCCAACGCTCACAAGATAATGAAACATTTTGTTGTTTGTACCAAAATTCTTCCAACATCAATTTCAATCATATCATTTGTTTCTAGCTTGTGTAGCTATTCGATATTTTGTTTATATAATTGATGTAGCCACAATTAATTGTGGTGTTGAAATCCAACTTATAACCCCACCAACCATTATGAATGTATAACTTGTAGTGGATTTTCTTCTATTAAGGTGACATCCATGATTAGGTTCAACATATCCTTTGACAATAAAGTCTAATCCTCCATATTATAAAACAACATTAAAGTCTCCTTAATATATCTTATGATCCTCTTTACAGGGTTCCAATACTCTTTATCAAGATTCTCCATGTAGCGATTAGTTGCTCCCTCTGCATGTATAATGTTCAGTCTTATATAAATAATGACAAATATTAAACTCCTAACTATAAATGCATACAATTCTCGAGGCATCTCTTGTCTTCTCATCTTCATTATTATGACTCATATTAGAAGATAACTTGAAACTAACATAAAGAGGGGTAGGTATTTAATTACACTTTTGCATATTAAAGCTTCACAAAATTTTCTTTAGGTAGTTTTCTAAAAAGCCAAATCTTTTTTTGTCTCAATAAATTTATATCCCTAGAATCTTATTTGCTGGTCGTGAGTCCTTCACGTCAAATTTCCTAGTCAATTATGCCTTCTTTAATATGATCTTTGTTGGGCCTGTAACTAACACGTCATTTGCATATAACAATAAAATAATGAAATCATTATCACCAACATGATATCTACATACAACAACAAAATAATGAAATAAATATCACCAAACCTCTTAAAATATACATAGGAAGCTACATTAAGTTTGTTGTACTCAAGGCTTATAATGAAAAAATCAATTCTCTTATGCCAACAACTCTTAAAATCATATAGATATTTGTTTGCAGATCAAGCTCTCCTTTCTTTTTCTTCAAGACCTTAGAGCATATAAATTTCTTTGCTAAGATCTTCATGAAGAAAAATAATTTTTAGATCTAACTACTTGAGATCTAATTCAAATATAATATACATTTCTGGGATTACCCTAACTGTATTAAGTCCAACCATAGGAAAAATATTTCATTAAAATCAATTTCTTCTATTTGAGCATAACATTTTACTACTAATCTTACACAATATCCTCAACTTAATCATCACTATTTCACTTAATCTTAAAGACCCATTTATTACCAATTAGCTTACTTCATTTTGATCATAGTACAAGTTCCCAAGTTCTATTTTTATGAAAAGTCTCAATTTCTTGCTACATTGCTACATTGCTAGATTATTAAGTGCTTTTTAGAATATCTCTTTATAATCTATTAAAAGGTAAAATAATATATTGCCTTCTATTATATAATCTGTGTGTCAATTTGGTGCTCTTGTATGCAATTGGTTTAATGAATTTCTAGAGCTCCAAACTCCATCAGTTCCTTAACATCTTACTCTAATGTTACTTGAAAAGAAGCTAGAAATTCCTTTTATACCTATGCAATAGTCTTTAAATGTCTTTGTGAAGTAATGATATCTTTTTCTTCCCTTTATAATTTATCTTTTATAAAGGTAACATCTTTATTAATAATTACCTTATAGATAGTGAGCTACCATAAGGGATACCTCTAATTCAATTTAGTTTCGTGGTTTCTTTATAATTATACACATACACAGGACTTATAAATAGATAGAAGTTAGAATAATCCACTAACTTTTTAGTCCACATCTCTATTAATGTCTCCAACTTATGGAACTTGATTCACCATATAACAAGTTATTGACTGCTTATACCCAAAAAGGCTTATCTAGGCCTATACCTCTTAACAATGCTTTTGTTCTTTCTAATAGACTTCTATTCATTTGCTCTACTACTCCATTTTATCGAGGAGTATATAAAATGATGAAATGTCTTTTTCTTATAAAATATATCAAATTCATTACCAATATATTTTCCTTCGTTATTTGCCCTTAAGAACTTAATCTTTTTATCAAAATCAAGTTCAACACACACTTTGAAAATTTTGAAGAATATGAAAACATTTGCTTTCCTCTTGATTCCATACATGTAAAACCTCTTGGAATGATCATCAATGAAAGAGAATAAGTACTTTACTCCTTCTATGGATGGAATTGGTGTTTTCCATAATCAAAGTGAATTAGTTCAAGAACAACCTTACTTCTTGAATTTGTTGTATTAAAATTTACACAGTATTACTTACTTATAGAATAGTAATAAAAAAGTATAATAATAACTCTCTCTCTCTTTACATATTTATATATTTAATATCATAACATTGAAGATGTCTCATTTGGACATCTTCAAACGATTAATACTTATACTTCTAGTAATGTCTCTTTCTTTAACTTATATAAGTTTGCATAGATCTTTTTTTGTTTCATAAGTAAAAATGCACATCGATTATCTTAAAACTTTTGTTGACAATTTCTAGTTTGTACCTAATATCATCTAGTCATTCTAGAGACAACAAATTCTAATTCAAGCCTTCCAAATGTCATACTTCTTAAAGAGTATGAATTATACCATCATACATCTTCAGATTGATGGTTCTAGTACCAAAAACCTTTAGAGGATAATTATCATAATTGTACATATATTCTCCTGAGATAGGTTTATAATAATGGAAACATTCTCTTCTAGATGTTATGTGAAAATATCTCCTAAGTTGAAGAGCCATGCTTCTGATAATGACTTCTTGTTTTTGTTGTTATTGTTTTGCAATGTAGAGCATTACCATAATCTGAAGTACTTGCAAGATTTTGTTTAGAAATAGAAGTTTTCTTTTTCAAATTCCAATAAGCCTTTTTAAGTGACCTTTCATGTTGCAATTGTAGTATTTTAAATTCTTCTTATTTCTTAATCTTAATTTAACATGATTTTGCCCTCTATTTGGACCTTATTATGTTGATTTTCTTTTTTCACTATTAAAGCTTCAACTTGGTATGAACTAGACTCTATGTCTTCATTATTCTTGTAACAAATTTCTTCCCTAAAATCACTGGTGTAACATTATTAAAGACTAAGTAGTCTATAAGAAGAGTATTGGTGAAGTTGATGATAAGTTAATTATATAATTAGGTAGACTTTAAAGTAGAAGCTTGATATGTTTATACGGCCCTATTCTATAACCTAATGATATAAGTTGAGAAAATGAACTAATCAAATTATTAATGTGCTTAGTCATCAAAATAGATTCTAAAATCCAAAAAGTAAAAAAATTTCCTCTTAATAAATATTATTATGGAGTCACTTTAATCTCGTATAGCTTTATGAGATGAATTCATATATCTTTTTCTAGTTTCTTCCCCTTGACATTTAATAATATTTCATCAACTAAAGTTAGATGAAGATTTACAATAACATTCACATCTATTTTATTCCATTTGACGTCATTTGTCAAGTCTGTCAACCTTTTACTAATAGTTACAATTTAATTCCGCATTGTAAGAGTAACTTTCATTTTCAACAAGTTTGCAGGCCTTTTAATAATAACTACAGGGCAATTATTCTTTGTAATGATAAAAGTTATCTTCAACATCTAAAATGAGAAATTATTCTCATTGAGCTTCTCATTCTTAAATTTGATTGTCATTGCTTCTCTCCCTAACTTCTTTGAGCTAAGAGAAATAACTCTGAGTATTTTATAAAACAATAATTGTATACCTTAATAGTATCTAGTGCCTTCAAAAAGTGAATAATATTTAACTTATTTCCTGATGTGGACAATCCACTTAGGTGACAACTACAGAGCATACAATAAGTATATATGCACACTCTAATTAGGCTCTCACTCTACTTATACAAATGCTTAAGTGGATAGAGTAAGATCATAACTCAATTAAGATTGGAAGAAGTAGGACATACACAAAATACTATTACAAGTGAAAAGATGAATTACAATACAAACACTCTCTAACAATAAGTTACAAATATTAATTTATATCTTAGAACTTATAAGATTAGAATTATCGCAAATTCTACTTTTGAATACTTCAATTTGTTTCTTGATACATGAAACAAGAAGATGAATGTATATTTATAGGTGTATCAAATTAAATATTACCACATATTTCAATTAGTTATGATTACCACACATTCCAATATTCTCTTTTATGTCACAAATAATTTATCTTTATCTAGATATTTTATCTAAATTCTTCTAATATGAATAATATCTAGAAATTTTGAGCAATATTTAGATTCTTCCAGTTGAATGATATCTATCCATCCATCTATGTATCTATACATATTATTCTCTTCTTACATTACAAAAAATTCTAAGACCAGGAAACATCTTGTAACTGGACTTTCACAGAATGCTTTTCTTTTTATTTTAGTACTAAATGTGCATTAATATTCACACTGCTATTGCCATTCTATTGATAGTAGAAATAATCCCTTGTCTTTTGGCATATCAGTAAATATATGATGTGGCTCCAAATTTTTCCTGAGTTTCAAACCTAATACCTTTTAAATACTTATAATGGACCACCTTGTATTATTTTGAAAAAAAAGATAAATAAGAATTTAACTATACCAATAATCTTCAGCAAAAGACCACTTCCCGAATTAGCTCTCATATCCTATTTTTCTCAACCCAACCAAAACCCATTTTAGTAACTTTGATAGTCTTGAAAAGAATAGAGCATGGTACTACTAGGGAGGAGCCAGCTTCTACGAGCTAGGACACTAAAACTGATGAAATGTTGAAGCAAAAGCTTCCGTAAAGATGGCTAAGGAAAAGATATGAGATTAGAGCGGTGAATCAAAACCTAATTCTCAAGAAGATGAATCGATAAACTAGTTGGTACGATTAATAAAACCAATTAAATTCATTCAATTTTATATATAATTTATTTAATTTCCTATATTTAATTTTTATTTATTCTTTAAAACAATCATAAATGAAAAAATATAAGAATTTTGGATCGAATAAAATTTCAAATGTGCTTCTTTAACTTAATTTTTATAATTATATATAATATGTTTTAGAATAAAATTTGTTTATTTTAAAGATATAGTTTCTTTAACATAATTTTTATAATTATATATAAAATATTTTTTTTATGCCCAACTTGATTAATATTATTTTGCTTTTAGTTATTTGTGTCTAGTGCACTGATGATTTTGAAAGAAGAAATTAATCTGTCCATAGTAACGTGCCCTAGTGAAAGGTTAAAAAACATGTTTAAACAATGAATTTCGTGGAACTAAAAACTAGTCATGCCAACTAAAAATGAACAGTAAAAGCAATAAATTTCATAGCTTCGTAATGATATTAAATGAAGTGCATAATTAAGGATATAAACATGCAGTGGGATATATAAATACGGTAACTCTGAATCAGTAAGTGCTTGCAAATGCACAAATGACACAAAGAAACTCATAAGACAAATTAACTCGCCGAAAAGAGTTATGGTAGATTGATTTTGCATGTTCATGGGGGTTGTGAAGAACGTGCAGAGAGAGCTCAGTCAAAGGCGAAACCACAGCCAACTCCAATGGTGCCATAGAGGCTCCTTAGTTTCTACTAGGTTGTTCTTGAACTGCGTACTCCTGTATGCCATACGCAAACATTGAAAGCTCAGATAACCAAAAGTTGTACTGATCATCAAAAGATAACCATGCTACACGATGAAAAATCTAACTTAAAAAACATGAAACTAATAACATGTATAAGAAAGTGAATTACAAGTCTTCGGTAGCAATAAATCTTTGTACGTCCACATTTTCTTTTGAAACAAGTATTTCCCCAACAAATTAGGCTCTAGCAACCATATTATGTCTAAGTTCTTTGAACAATCTGAAAACAACCTAACTTATTCGATATGTTGGGTGAGTGCGCACAATAATTATGTAGTGGGTTTTTTAAAAATGTATATCATGATTATAGCTAGTGCATATAGACATAATTTTAATAATTTCAAACTATACTCAAATCTTAATTGTTCTTAATAACAACTGCACTGACCACTACAATTATGATATGATATTTTGAAATACCTAAAACTAGAGCCTAAACCTTTAAGGTCTACCCATATAAATAATCTCAGTGATTGCGAAAAGTAAATGATAATCCACATTCATGCTGCATTCAAAAGCCATGGAATAGCAAACTATAGCGTCACAAATAACATATATGTAAATGCATTACATGATCACGTTTGGAATGCTTGATATGGGGCAGATGCATGCCAATAAGCAAGAAATAAGTAACGAGCATTTGAGCGAAGCGTTTCCATATATTGGTGTCTACGCATGCAATTGTATGCTTTGTTACATTCATAACTTGTGATCACCAGGGACGTGCGCGGTTAGTCATGGCAAGTGATGATTCTTGCATGCAATTTCTACGGTGAAGAATACAAATAAAATAAACCAAAGTTCCATGCATGAGATACGTAGGCGTACTCTTTATATAACGATTCCTGTTTACACCTTAAAATCCGCTAGGATGTAGTTTACCGTTTATATAGAGCGGATATGAGGTTTAAGGAAACAAAATAGTTAAGGAAACTCTAATGAACCCTAGGCCAAACTGTAAAGTTTATTAACAAAATACATGCTATTTTGGGCTTTCTCTGACTCTCTCTACAATATTCTTGTCAAAGGATTTCGCATCAAACTCAATTATTCTGTAGCTACAATTTCTGTACAATACAAAATCAACTTATGTATACATACATATATAGTCAATAAAAAATCACTAAAAATGTTCTGCTATTCATTTTTTCGATTTGGAGATGTTCCACATGATAATAGGTTGGGGTATGAAACAGGTAATAATCATTTCTAGTGCTAGCAAAACTCCACCCCACCACTAAATACGAGTCCTCTAAATCTCCTAGCTTCCTAAAGTGGAGGATGAAATCTAGTCATATGGGAAATAATAAGTACAACTTCTTATGTTTAATACTAGATATTATGTACTCTAGTTGATACTAAGGCTTTCTTTTTCTTTTTCCTTCTCTCAGTTGAGGGGTAGACACGAAGGAATACTTGAAGTTAGGGAAGGGATGTACAGATCAGCTACTCAGTAGGCTCGGTAATTATTTGGCTCTACATGTATGAATTGATGTTAATTGGATTTATCTAAAAGTGCTTTAAACCAATGCCATGTAAATTTGTAGCCGTACGTACCTTGGAACAGAGACAGAGGAGCCAAATCTATATACATATATATGCTAATGAAGTTATGAAGAGGAAATGGAGGTATATGCTTCCCTTCCCTTTTGAGAACATATGCTTTGCTTTTAGCATGCAAGCTGAGTTCCAAAAACGTATTACGTATGTATTGCACCATTGCACAAAATCTATAAAGTTATTGACCCACAAAATCTGATCAGGCAGCATTCAAATCTAGCATGTACGAAGGGCATATATGATATCTCAAAATTACCCTTCCATGCATATTCAGCTTAAAAGGCAGTTAACAATGTTGATCGTTGATTGACAAGACCACAGTGCTGTTATAAGTATCCAAAAGGAGAAAATTGTCATACACAGACATCATGAATTAGCACTAATATTTTAAGTAAAGAATCGATCAACAAACCTTAAACTTTGGTTAATGTGAGATTCAATCATTCACCTGGGCATTAAATAATGCATTAACATTGAAAAGCGCAAGCAAGGTACATCACCTGATCTCACCATTCACCGGGGCACAAAATCTTCATAATCTTAAAAAGATGCATAATGAAAAAGTTAACTTAATTGGAAGCATATAAAATATGAAATTAATGTAGAGACAGCGAATATTTGATATTGTATTATCATGATCTGCTTCCTACCTCTATATACTGAGTAGATCAATAGACCTACGTCCTGCTGGTATGTTATTGGTAGCTATATGCCTATATCCAACAATCTAAACTTGTCAACATTGCATGTAATATCCGAACGATGTATATATAGGGTATTATTGTATTCTTGAGACTCTTTTTTTATCACAATTGTTAGCTGTATGTGGATTAGGGTTCTAATATTCGCTGCTGACACTACAAGAAAGGACCAAAGGATTGAGATCTTGACAAATTTATGATTATTAGGGGGGTGTCTGACAGACATGCTAGCAGTATTTGATGGTTATATATCCACCTCTAGGCTTTTCCTGTCTGGTTAATTAGGTAATGAATCTGGGGGTTTGTGCTTGTGATTCGTTTTGTTCATTAAATATCAGCAACTACGTCTTTTAATCAGAAAATGAACTCGAATTGGCAGAGCGACTATGTCAAGAAAGAACACAGGTATTTTGGTAGATAATAATAACATTTAAGGAAGCTAGAAGACAATCAAATCACCATTTCTTAAAGAGGACAGGAGCTCAAGAAAAGTGCATTGTGGAGCTGGATTCATCAGTTCCCTTATTGATTGAGGTCGGCTTCTTCTTTTTCTTCTTGTAAGGTATTCCCCTGGCCTTTGCTTGACATTCCCTAACTTCTTTTAGATAAACCCGAATAGCTCCGCTCGCAAAAGGGTTTGTCTCCGGTGAGCCTCCGTTCTCTTCATAGGCTGCTCGGAGCCGTCCGATGAGGGCATCGAGACTGCCCCAAGCTTGTTTAAGTGGACAAGTACAAGGAGCAGGCGGTTCAGGTTGCCCATAAAACATGCAGCCTTGTAGATGTACCTTAGTTTTCCCGAACTGATCAAGGTAGCGAAGAAAGTCAAGAACATGGTTGCAATTGCACTGAGGAAGTGGGACTGGAGGCCTCTGGTTTTTCAAATACTGCCCAAAAGTGTTCCAGTCCCTTCTTTTCTGAGATTCATAGCGACTAGGGGTTGCTGGCTGTTGATGTTCATTGGATCCTTCTGCTATGTCCTTTCCTCTTTCATTAGACATCGTATCGATTATCGGCGAACACTTTTTGGTGTAATTTGGTTTTGAAAAAAAAGAAAAAAAAAGAGAAAAGGTCTAGGAGTGTATGAAGAAGGTGAAAAGAATAGGAAGAAGAGAGGAGGAGGAGTAGGAGTAGAAGAAGAAGTTCATACCCTCACATCATTAGGCTGCGGAGTGGACATGTCATGGGCCATACGAAGT
>JANIJF010000007.1:6235971-6249469 GCA_024520955.1 Erythroxylum bequaertii
TGCATTTCATACATGAATGCATGATCAGATAATGACAGTTGTGACCGGAGCAGCCACCGAGAGCTAAAAGCTCAACGTATTGGGCCTCGAGCCCACACTGATTCAGAGCCACAGGCTCACCGATTATTGCGCCCATATTGGGACAGTTTAGGCGCTTGGCCTCTTCATTTTTTACATCAATGGTTTTTTGGTAGCCATGTTTCGCATTGATCACCAGCCTATTTCAGCATAAGATGCAAATAAGTTCTCTCTTTTAAATTTTCAGCTCCAGTGTTTAATGCATGTAAGTTCATATTCTGCCATTAAATATCAAATATCATACATCCCTTGGAATTTTGTTTTGTAATAGTTTTTATTATAATCTGCATTTATTATCTTAAGATAATTGGTATGAATATGAGCCACTTTCTTCTAATGTAGATCCAAGCTGCATTCCGCACAGATGAGATCAGAAGGACCCCTCCAACTCCCCAAGATGAGATGAGAGCAGGAATGAGCTACTTCCATGAGACAATCTGGAAGGGTGTTCCCAAGTTTTTACGTCGTGTTGACACAGCTTTAAAGAATCTAGGAATAAATGAGCGTGTTCCTTACAATGCCCCTCTGATTCAGTTCTCCTCTTGGATGGGTGGGGATCGTGATGGTGAGTTTCCTTCTTGTATTTCATGCTTGTTTACTAAACTCATTTACTCTATTATCACTGGTATTTGAAATTGCTACAAGAATATTGCAATAAACTCTTTTGAGATGGTTCAAACAAGTGGAATGATTTTTGGAGTAGTACGTGTTATGGTGGCCATTCTTTACAGGTCCACGGCCTCACTCGGAAACCTTGAATGCCACCGAGAGAAAGTTCAGTAGTGCAAATGGACAGTTTAACAGAGCCGTTGGAATCATTAATATTTAAATTCAAACTTTGGAATAACTGTGAAGATTCTTCCATTCTTGCTTGCTTGAACATGGATTAATTTGAAGGCTGAAGACGATAAATATTCTTGAAGATTGACTTGAGATTTTCTGGATTATCGTCATGAAACATAAATCTGTACTAAACAGAAGTAAAAGTATTATAACTATTGTTAGTGGACTGGAAGTTGAATTTGCTGCATCGCCATCATGGCTTGGAAATTCTTGAATGCACAAGTCCTTTGATTTTCCAATCTGTGTGCTTATATGTGAATGGGCACCTCTTTATCTGAGAATGTTTCCATGCCTACATGCATATGTAAGTTGTATACAATGGACAATTTTATACTTCTGATGCCGATTACAGGAAACCCACGAGTAACACCTGAAGTTACAAGGGATGTATGCTTACTGGCTAGGATGATGGCAGCTAACTTGTATTTCTCCCAAATTGAGGATCTTATGTTTGAGGTAAAAGAAAGATTTTCCTACTAGATTCTGGATTATAAATATGTCACTCTTAATGTTTTCTTCATTTAATTAATTTTTCATGGAACTGTTTACAGTTGTCCATGTGGCGCTGCAATGAAGAACTTCGTGTCCGTGCTGATGAACTTCACAAGTCTTCAAGGAGAGATGCAAAACACTACATAGGTACTTAAGTGTTCATTTCTATGCTTTTGAAGAATTTGAAAGTGTCTAAAAAATATATATATATTACCTTTTTGTTGCTTCCTGTACTTTATCCTTGCTTCTGAAAATTTCATTCCATCTCTTGATGCTTAACTAATCACATCATGAGGGATTTTTTATTGTGTCAACTTGCTAAGCTTTATGGAATTCTTGATGCCTTGTTGAAGCTTTAACTATTTTGAACTTCTGGTCCTTAATTGACTAACATTAAACGTTACATGCATTTACATCAGAATTCTGGAAGCAGATTCCTCCTAATGAGCCCTATCGTGTTATTCTTGGTGATATAAGGGACAAGCTTTACAATACACGTGAACGCTCCCGTCATTTATTATCCAATGGGATTTCTGATATTCCTGAGGAATTGACCTTCACTAATGTTGATCAGGTCTCTCTTCTTGCTTAATTTATCATCTTCAGGTCAATGATTTATAGGTATAACCAGTTTATTTTTTATGATATTAGTGCTGTTTGAGTAGTTACAAATATGATGCGCGTGTAATATTGGAAAAACCATTTTGTGTTAGTTTGCTGCAACAGCAAAACATTATAACTTTTCCTTATGTGGACGACTGCATCTCAAGGACATTTGCCTAATTTTTTTGCAGTTGATTTTTCATTCTGCAGCCTCCTGTTCCTTTTTCCACAGTAGTGTTGATACTCTGTTGTTGTATAATTGCGTGCTCCACAAGAGCTAGATTTTGACATGATCGTAGACCTTGAAGCTTTTTTCACTGACTGAAATTTGTTCTGCGTGTAGTTCCTAGAGCCTCTTGAACTTTGTTACAGATCCCTGTGTGCCTGTGGTGATAGACCAATCGCAGATGGTAGCCTTCTTGATTTCATGCGGCAAGTTTCTACCTTCAGTCTTTCTCTTGTAAGACTAGACATTCGGCAGGAGTCTGACAGGCACACTGATGTTCTTGATGCTATCACAAATTACTTGGGAATTGGTTCCTATAAGGAGTGGTCTGAGAAGAGGAGGCAGGAATGGCTCTTATCTGAGCTCAGCGGCAAGCGCCCCCTTTTTGGTACTGATCTTCCTAAAACTGAGGAAGTTAGGGATGTATTGGACACATTTCATGTCATTGCTGAACTTCCTCCAGACAACTTTGGTGCCTACATAATCTCAATGGCTACGGCCCCATCTGATGTGCTTGCTGTTGAGCTTTTACAGCGTGAGTGTCATGTGAAGCAGCCATTGAGAGTGGTTCCATTATTTGAAAAACTTGCTGATCTTGAAGCTGCCCCTGCTGCTGTGGCTCGTCTCTTCTCAATAGATTGGTACAGGAGCAGGATAAATGGGAAGCAGGAAGTCATGATTGGATACTCAGATTCAGGAAAGGATGCTGGGCGTCTTTCTGCTGCTTGGCAGTTGTATAAAACACAAGAAGAACTTGTGAAAGTAGCAAAGCAGTTTGGGATCAAGTTAACAATGTTTCATGGTAGAGGTGGGACAGTTGGAAGAGGTGGAGGACCCACCCATCTTGCTATATTATCTCAACCACCTGATACTATTCATGGATCACTTCGTGTGACAGTTCAAGGTGAGGTTATTGAACAGTCTTTTGGGGAGGAGCACCTGTGCTTCAGAACACTCCAGCGTTTTACAGCTGCCACGCTGGAGCATGGAATGCACCCGCCAGTCTCACCTAAACCAGAATGGCGGGCACTCTTGGATGAGATGGCAATTATTGCCACAAAGGAATATCGCTCCATAGTCTTCCAAGAACCGCGCTTTGTTGAATACTTCCGCTGTGTGAGTATTTTCTGCCATTTGCAATACACAATAAGTCAGAAATAACTAGTTGTCCTACTGTGATTGCATGGTATGCTAGCAGAAAATGAAAATGCTGAATAATTTGGTCGTAAGTGATAAATGGTGCCTGATTGAATAAAAACAATCAATAGATAACATTAGTATGCTGGATCAATTGGTCTTAAGTGACAAGTGGGTTCTGGTTGAATGAGAGTGACTCCACTATCTGTTAGATAACATTACTCTGTTTTTCCTGATTTTTCTGGACTTTTATGTTGGTTTTTCAATATGGATCTTTCTCTTCGCTTCCACTTTCCTTTTCCTCTTTTTACTATCCTCAACCTTTTCCTGTTCTGTGAAGATGTGAGCTAACTAATTATATCTTTCCATTTTAGTCTCTCCATAGAGGATCATGATTGTTTCGAGCTTTGAATTTTTACTTTATGTCTTCTCATGTCATCATAAATTCCTTGTATCTTTTCTTATGATTGAAAATGGGATGCTATAGGCGACACCAGAATTGGAGTACGGTCGCATGAACATTGGTAGCCGACCATCAAAAAGGAAGCCAAGTGGTGGTATTGAATCACTCCGGGCAATTCCATGGATATTTGCATGGACTCAAACCAGGTTTCATCTACCCGTGTGGCTTGGGTTTGGGGCAGCTTTTAAGCATGTTATTAAGAAGGATGTAAAGAATCTCCATATGCTCCAGGAGATGTACAATCAGTGGCCTTTCTTCAGGGTTACCATAGACTTGGTTGAGATGGTGTTTGCCAAGGGAGACCCTCGAATTGCTGCTTTGTATGACAAACTCCTTGTTTCAGAAGAATTGCAGCCTTTCGGGGGGCACATAAGAGCGAACTATGAAGAAACCAAGTCCCTTCTCCTCCAGGTAAAGTCAAGGAACCCCTCCCTTGCCAAGTCCCTCCCTCGGGAAAATTTATACCTATCTGCCTTCTGTTACATAGCAACTTATTATGATACAGCTTTCTTGTTATCAGTCCAATGTTTTTTCTTTGAAAGCTGAACCATTGATAGCACAAAATCATACATATTATGTATAAACCTTTGAGCAGTTGCATATTATGTTTCAGGAAACATAAACCTATGAGCAGTTTTGCCTGATACCACCATTGACGCTGTTCCCAGTAGTTTAATCGATCTTTTTGCTGCTTTTCTTTTAGGTTGCTGGGCACAAGGACCTTCTTGAAGGTGATCCATACTTGAAGCAGAGGCTTCGTCTTCGTGATGCATATATCACAACCCTTAATGTCTGTCAGGCCTACACCCTGAAAAGAATTCGTGATCCTGACTACCACGTTATGGAGAGGCCACATCTGTCGAAAGAACACATGGAATCCACCAAACCTGCTACAGCAGAGCTTGTTAAACTGAACCCTATGAGTGAGTATGCACCTGGTCTGGAAGATACCATCATTTTGACCATGAAGGGTATTGCCGCTGGCATGCAAAATACCGGTTAAAGGCATCATCAGTTTTTTTTTTTCTGTTTATAAAGGTGTAATATGGCACCGTATGAGTTGGTTTTGTACGAAAGGCAACCAGAACCACCACGAAAATAAATAACATCATAATTTATGCTTGGTCATGATCATTCCCATTCTCATGCAGCTTTTTCATTGAATAAATTGTGGTTTCAGAAAATTGGTCATGGGGTATCCAACATACACTTGATTCAGAGCTCTTGTTTATGGGAAGAACAATGGTTGGATAATGAAGACAATCGAAGTGATTTTTCAGTACTGGCTACAATTTTTCTTGGTTTTGACGCTTGTTTTATAACTAAACAATGCCAAATATTATATAAGAAAGAACATTACTTAAAATAGTACAAATGGTTTTATCACACTTTTCTAGTCTAGTCTTCCACCTTCTACAGCAAGTTCATCTTCCCTTTCTCCAATCCCTTTATCATCCTTTTAAAGAATTTACCAGCAGTACTTGCTATAAACTACCTGTAAACATGACAAGGAAACGTGACAGAAATAAACAACACTTATCTGTAAGCAGTAACCCAAGGAACCCATAAATCGTTTAGCATAAAGGAAAATGATGGACAAGGCATATGCTCCGCTGTAGGAATTCACTAAAATACCTTGGGAATTCTTAAGGGCCATTAGAATCTCCCCTCTGGACAAAAGTATCATCTTATACTTGAGTCTTCTTTGCCATAACAGTAAGTGCATCTTCTATAGCTTGAACAAAAGTCGCAATCTTATATGTGAAAAATCCAACTAACATTGGTATCAACTCCAAGTGCATATATCCATAATCAGGAACAAGAATCCTGTGTTGAAATATCAAATTGAGCAAATTACAATCACCAGTACTTTAAAGCAGTCTATGAACCATGTAACTAGAAGTTTTTTAGTAGTGTATTTCGTATAATGGTTTATCATCCCAGCAAAAGTTTAAAGAGAAACTGGATTATACCATCTGAAATACTTGATCAAAAAATATTTTTACCAGCGTGAAATAATGAAGTAAAATCATAGTTAAAAAGAAAGAAATTGACAAAAGAGTGACGTGATTTCAAGCCAACGTAGAACCATCCAAGACTTGCTCTCAATTTGGTATGTCGCTCCATTTCGAAATCATACATCATTGTTAGACAATTCAACTACTACATGAAATTAAAACATGTAGAGTAGACCATGAACAGATTAAATAAAAAAATACCAATTCTTCAAGGTGCTACAAAAAATGAAAGAAAAATGGTAGACAAGAGAAGGAAAGATGAAAGTGTAATTCAGAAACCAAATATTCCAAAAGAGGATTGCTCTGCATATGTTATATTATGACAGATAATATAACATACCAGCATCATATACAAGAAATACTTACGAATTCCATCGATTATATATCATAACCAAAACAACAGGAACCAATAGCCTTGGCTGTGCAATTGCTCCCCTGCAACGAAAATTCAGTGAGATGATTTAGAAAATTTTGAAAGTGGAATAATTGTTTGGATGCATACACAATTTTTCAGCCTTAGTGCAATGACTTCTCCATGCAGCATATGTAGAGATAAAGGCCATCTAAAGTTGTAAAGCAATGCTTAACTCTAGTGGTTTTCACACTTCTGAACACATTCCACTAAAGTTAAGTAGCTTTGTGTTTGAGAGTGAATAAGCCAAAATAGAGGCAAACTAGCATCAAGTGAAGAATGTGATAAAGGCAAACACACCTTCATCCAATTAACTAAGGTTCAATCCTTGGAATCCCTTTTAATCAAAAGAATGGTATATTGTTTCAGTAATCTTTTCTCTTTTCCTTATAAAGTCCTTTCCCAACAAAATGATAAATAAGGGAACTAATAAAAGGTGAAAAATTAAAAGGTTCTGCATATAAAGGCCAAAAATAGAATTTCTCTTAAATAGCTATTTTAAACAAAGTATCTGAAAACTGAACAACAATCTTTTAACAAAGATTGCTTCAGTGTGAAATTCGACTTTCAACTTGTAATGTTTATAGAAAGAAAATACAGCAGGAGTAATTTACCAAAGACTGCAAGAGCTCAAGATTTTGTTCATGTCAACAAAACAATTAAATAAGGTTAATTAAGAGAAGAGGTAACACTGGCAAGCTGGAACTTATCAGGCATAAAAATATTATCCCGTCCAGTTTAGATTCAATGATACTCTTTAGTTTGTACATACTTCATCAAACCTTTTGCTCCATCTGCCATTGAATCCACACTGCTCCCAAGCATTCGCATGTATATTAGGGATCCAATCAATCCGGCACCAAAGCTGGAAGTGAAAAAAACTGGTTAAGTGAACAAGCAGGATAACTGAATTAAATTTGTTAAGCTTTGATGCAAACAAAACTAATTTTGAAGGATTGATAATTGGAAGAAGATTACAATCAACAGGATTGTACAAGGACTGTCTATTGTCAAGCTTTCAAACAGTATAGTCAATAGTGGACTGATGAATGCAGAACCTTTTCAAGTTAAATCTTTATTGGTGTTCTAATGCAACAGTAATTTAAGACCAACAATAAGGAGAAAGAAAAGACATGGGAATAAGGAGCAAGCATGAAGTGCAATCTGTAGCCTACTCCAAAAAATAGTGAGAATACTCTGTGTAAAATTGAAACTATGGGCACTTATGACCTCACAAGGTCACAATTCTGAAGAAAATTAGACGTGAACTTTTAATCCATAATGTGTAAAATTTTGAAAGGTTATTTGCAAGATTAGATACAAAAATATGGCTAAATATTAGAAGAGAAACAGCACACAAAGTTGCAAACCTAAATATAGATGAATGCACACCACAATGTCTAATTACTAAGAAATAAATTACTATACTTTGACTGTTGGCTTAAAGAGCCTAAAATGTTCACCTATGCAAGCGTGTATTTTACCTGGCTGCAATTTCAGGAGAATAAGAAGCATAAGCGGAGACTAAGCCAACACCACCTATTCCAAGAGTCAGAATTTGCAGCTTTTTTTTCAACTGCCAAGGGAAAGCTCCATTACTGACAGAAATAAGGAGATAATTCAAATGAAATGCCACAGAGCAAACTGATAAGAAAACTTGTCATAGATCATAAAATAGCCACAGAATAAATACCTTAAAATATTGTTCCCTTGATTGGGCAGCCAATACTTCAGGATCCCCTGCAGGTCTCCTTGCTTCACGTAAAATAACATCCTACAGTATTGGTAAATCAACCAGATTTTAGTCTTAGATATGATAGTGGGCAGATTACAAACCCTCAGTACACCATCAAAGACAAAGGAAAAGTCATACAAGAATGTGGTAAACAAAACCTATCATCACAAAGGATATCAAAGTAAGTCAAGCATATATAGAAATAACTGAAATTAACCAGAAATGTACGGCAAACATACACTACCACTGGTTGCAGCCTTAGTTGCTCTATCCCATTTCTTCTGCTCGCGACGTGTTGGAGCCAATTTCCACTTTGTTGACATGCTACTTACTCCCTCGATATTAAAACGTTCCACAAAATAGAATATGTAATTAGCAATTGCAAAGCAGCCGGGGATTAATAACTTAAATAAATCTTACTTGAGTTGCAGGCTCAACTGCTTGTTGAAAGACAGGCCTTGGCTGAGTTAACTCTTTACTCAAATCCACTTCCACACTATAAAGAAAACATAGAAACTTTTACTAAAAGAAGCTAACATAACTTAGAATTATAAGTCAGCGAAGACAAACCTGTCCAGACTCATCACTCTACTTAAACTCAGAAATCCCGAAGAGTCGTCCTGTCCATTTACATTTGACAATAAAATAACAGAAATTGCAAGAGGAAGACTGCAATGTAAATATAAAAAAATATCCCATAGCAACAGAAACAATGAGCTCCAAACAAAACAGAGGTAAACGAAAATAGAAACCCAATGTATCTCCATTGAATTTTATTACATAATAAAATGCTAATCTTGAGTTCTTCCATATCGTAGTCATGGAAATAGTGCAGTCCATGAATAAATTTAAAAACTTTTTAAGATTAAAAATCAGAAGGAAAAAAACTAGAGAAAGCGGAAGAAACCCATCAAAGTAAAAAAGATAAAAGCAAACAGGTGAATGAATACAACAACCTTAACAGTGGGGACGGGGTCAACAGAGGAACCATCGGGGTCCTGAATTAACCTCTTCATGCGACCCATGAAGTCTTTGTTCCAGATAAAGTCATCAGAGGTCAAAGGGTCTTCGTCTTCACCACCCCAATATTTACGGAGCTTGGTGGTGGTGGGGGGACCACCGTACTCTCCAGGTGCAACGCCAGTGGACCATTTCAATGGCTTCTTCTTAGGAAGTATGATCTTGGTGGGTATTGGGGGCGATGAAGACGAAAATTGGGGGGTTGAGGAGTCCTGAGAAATGGGAGGGGTGGAAGAGGTTGCGGATATATAGTTGAGAATGGCCATTTCTGTAATGGTATGGCTTTGTGATTATGGTATTGAGGAGTGGTGATATGAACTTTGAGTGTCAGCTATAAGTTCGTTGGAAAAGGAGATATCTTTGTGCGTCCGATGATCTACCACATATCTATGCTCTCTAATCTTGACGCCTTTCCTTCTTTTCACCGTTCTGGCCAATGATAATACTACAATTTGTTGTTGATTTAGGCAATTTTGGTGTGAATTGTTGAGATATCTTTTGTCGTTGATTCATTATTGTCAGTGGTCCATTAACTATATTGGTGGATATTTTATATAATGAAGCAAAATTTAAGATTCTTAAATGTAATTTATCATCATATATAATCTTTTTTTATGTTAGTAAAATCCACATTCGTTAAGTGTCTAATGAGTAAGATGTGCATAATTTACAACTCAAAATCAAGCAATGGACTAGGACTAATTAATATTAAGAAACAAAAGGCGTTTTGCTACTTAGCCAACCAACAATGTAAATCTTGAGTAAGTTAAATGTATAATCTACTTTTCTTTTTTAATCTCAATGTGACTTGTTCTAAGTGTCTCAATTATATATTATCTGTAAATGCATAGCATAGCTATAGCTAATACTGACAAGTATAGATCGATCCTACGAAGATTATTAACAATTACCGTTGTCATATTATCTAGCCTTAAGTATAAGATTCATATAACGTGTATCCAAGAGACAAAGTGGACGGGAGGTAAAACAAAAGGGATTAATGGGTTCAAATTTGGTACTTAGGAAGGTTGGGACAACAAAATGAGGTAAGTATTTTAGTTATAAAGGAACTTATAAGTCATATAGTAGAGATCAGAGGACCAGTGATAGGATTGTGGTTGTTAAGATTGTAGTAAGTAGTGTTGTTCTTAATGTAATGTGTGCATATGTACCCCAAGCAGGTGTGGACGAACAACATAATCGTCAATTCTGGGAGGCGTTAGATGAGGTAATCTAATAGATACCTACTAATGAGAAAGTTATTTTAGGAGGAGATTTTAATGGTCACATAAGGACAATGTCGAACGAATATCTATGGACCTATGGGAGTTTCGGGTACAAAGATAGGAATGTTAGTGGGGTTGCTTTGTTGGACATGGCGGTAGCTTTTAAGTCAATGATAGCCAATTCTTTATTCAAAAAGAACGAGGAATAATTGGTGACCTATAAAAGTAAAACTACGAAGACTCAATTTGATTATTTCCTTGTAAGACAGAGCGATCGAACTAGGTGCAAGGCTTGTAAGGTGATTTCAAAAGCATGCTTAGCAACTCAGCATAGACTGCTAGTTTTAGATCTTGAAATTAAGGGATAGAGGAAGAAGAGAAATATTAGGAGATGTACTAAAATTAGATGGTGGAATCTGAAGAGGGATAGGGTGGAACAATTTAAGGTTAGAGTAAGAAATGGAGTTGAATGGAAGTTTGAAGATACTAATCAGATGTGGGAGGGAGTAGCAAATATGTTAGGGAATATTGTCATAAAGATCTTAGGTGTTTCTAAAAGGTCAAGGGTGATAAGATAGAATCGTGGTGGTAGACGGAAGATGTACAAGAAAAGGTGAACCCTTAAAGAGGGAGCATATAAAGCTTTAGTGGAAAGTATTACAGAGGCAAAGAGAGAAGCTAATAAAGAAATGTACAAATTGGCAAAGAAAGAGACAAAAAAGACAGTCTCAGTAGCTATAGGCAAAGTTTACGAGAATTTGTATAGGAGATTGGATACTAAAAAAGAAGAAAAGGAGATTTTCAAGTTGGCAAGAGTTAAGGAATGGAAGATGTGAGACTTAAACCAAGTTCGATGTATAAGAGATGAAGCAGGCATGTGCTTATGGAGGAAAACGACATCAAGAGTAGATGACAGAAGTACTTATATGGCCTTTTTAATGAAGACATAGAGGAAAATATCTCTTTAGGTAACCTCAGCGAGTTTGAGAGTTTCGTAATTTGTCGCGATGTAAATAGAACAAAAGTGAGGAAATTAAAACGGCTTTGAGAAAAATGAAGAGTGGGAAGGCAGTAAGGCCAAATCAACTACCCATAAAGGTATGGAAGATGCTAATCAGATGTGGGAGGGAGTAGCAAATATGTTAAGGACTATTGTCATAGAGATCTTGGGTGTTTCTAAAGGGTCAAGGATGATAAGATGGAATCGTGGTGGTAGACAAAAGATGTATAAGAAAAGGTGAACACTTAAAAAGGGAGCATATAAAGCTTTAGTGGAAAGTACCATAGAGACAAAGAGAGAAGCTAACAAAGAAAAGTACAAATTGGCAAAGAAAGAGGCAAAGAAGAGAGTCTCAGTGGTAAAGGCAAAGCTTACGAGAATTCGTATAGGAGATTGGATACTAAAAAAGAAGAAAAGGACATTTTCAAGTTGACACGAGTTAGGGAATGAAAGATGCGAGACTTAGACTAAGTTTGATGTATAAGAGATGAAGCAAGCAGGTGCTTATGGAGGAAAACGACATCAAGAATAGATGACAGAAGTACTTATATGGCCTTTTTAATGAAGACATAGAGGAAAACATCTCTTTAGGTGACCTCAACGAGTCTGAGAGTTTCGTAACTTATCGCGGTGTAAACAGATCACAAGGGAGGAAATTAAAACGACTTTGAGGAAAATGAAAAGTGAAAAGGCAATAAGGCCAGATGAGCTACCCATAGAGGTATGGAAGAACCTAAGTGTCGAAGGTCTTACTTGGTTAGTTAAGTTTGTTTATGTGATCCTTGAGTCTACAAGTATTGATTCAACATCAAATAATTCCATATATACTTTCATATATAAATAATATTTGTCATTGGCAACTACACTTTCTAACATTAGTCACAAATTATCATCCATTAATTAAGTATGAGCTTTTATTCGCTTGTTTCACCAACTCATATTAAAGGGAGTTACTAAGGATCTAAGCTCCAATAGTAAATTGACACAAATTAATGTGATTTAATCAAGCAAATCCTTAATCCTCAATCATCCTTTGGTTTGCAATTAAAATAAAACTCTTTACTAATAACATAATTAAGGGACATATGAATATCCCAACCTTTTGAACCCTTTGCAAACAAGAGAATGAGATAATAGAACACCTATTTTTTTTCAATATGATTACTCCTCCTACATCTAACTTGTGTTATAGATTAGTCATTTTCCTTCTCCTTCTATGAACTGGAGTGACTTAGTTAATTAGTGTTGTTATAATCTCATTTTTAGCATAGGGAATTATTTTATTTACATAATCTCCTTGGGAAATACAATATGTCCCTATGATATGAAAGGAATATAGGGGTGAAAGGACCCATCCTGAAGTCCTCCTTTTAGAACATGAGTGCAGCCCTCCAAGTGATGCCACGGTAACCCTCCAATCGATATCTAACTCAACTAAAGGGTTCTCGCAAAACTAGTCATTCAACTGTTAAAAACCTTTTATACTTTAAAGTTTAAAGCGTAGAAAATAGTGGGAAAAATTTTGTATTTAACTTTCTGAAAATCTAGCAACATAACGATTGCTTTTTCTATGATTCCCACTTTTTAAAAACATGCATAACATGGTTTAAAACACTTATAGTATTTCATATGCCATCTCAATTTTTGAAATGGGACCTCAGGTCCACATCACAAGCAATCACAAACATATTTACAAGACCACACTTTTAAACCCTTTCCAAAATAATTTAAAACATATATACAAATAACTAAGCCAATTTTAAGAAAACAAATACATAGCAAAGATGACACAAGCACAACAGCAGCTGACAATACAACTAATCTCGTGGTGGAATCCTAGCTACTGAAACACCTATAAGTATAACTGGGGTGGTTTATTTAAAAACATAAAAATAGGAGTGAGCTAAACTAGCTCAATGAGTGTTAATCATTTTACTAAAAATGAGTCATTTCATAACAATGTAACTGAAATATTATCATACAATAATAAAGCTCATGGTAAGATAATGATCATAAAAATTCATTCATGTATCATAAAATTTGGTAATAAAATAACACTTCGTAAAACAAAATTTCAATTTTCTTTAAAATACTATTTCGAAATTAAACTCACAATATAAAAGTGTCCATTTTCCTTCTTCTGTAAACCATAAACAGTGGTGGCAATACGTTTTTTGAAAACTTTTATACTGAAAATAACCCAATCACTAAAATTGGTACCATTTGGTGCCTTAGGTATATACGA
>JANIJF010000007.1:6278852-6289199 GCA_024520955.1 Erythroxylum bequaertii
ATTTCTATCCGTTCATTCAACTTCTTCAAAGTTTGATTCGGTATAACCTGTCAACTTTCTGATGGATGGACTATGGAGTCTTATGAGGGGCTCAGCCCACTATCAATCGGAACAAGAACAATTGGAAAAGAAAAAGAAAAAGAAATTCGTCCCAAGGACGTGAAAGCCGAAAGGAATAATTTCAACATGCAAACCAACTTGCAATTACGGATTCCCAGCTTGGAATTCTCACTTTACCAACAAAATTTAGAAATTTAGAGTACATGTGCATTTGGGATATCCGTAACAAGCGACAAAAGCTCTCCGAAGAAAACGTCAAACAGCCACCCAGAGACAAACGCTTACTTTAGCACGCCTCCTTCTCATGTCAGGACAGAAGCGCCAAGTTTCTTCCAAAGCCCAAGTTGTTTGCGTCTTTAAAATGCTTTACGATATGAAGAACCAATCTGTCGCGGAGGTGGAGGAGATATGCTATTGAATCTTCCTCCACTTTCTTGCGTCCGTTAGAGGGTATTGATACCTTCCGCTCATTCTATATGATCTCCTTTGCATTTTCCAGTTTCTAATACTGATCACAACGCACGGCTCACTTGTCACCAACCCATTTTTGTCACTTAAATTTAATTTTTGGCTGTCATGAGCTGCTCATGCAAGTCTGGTTCTTGCAATACAAAATCCAGAATTTCTGCTGTTATTCTTGATTTGGATGGTACTCTTTTGGACACAGGTCTCTTTTCTTGATTCGCCCCCATTTTTAATGCATACTGCTCTATATATTGCCTTCTGCATCTGGTGGGTTGTTAATGTACAGAGAGTGCTACAAGGGAAGTTGTGAAAGACTTCTTGGCAAAGTATGGGAAAGAATTGGATACGAAAAGGGAAGAGAAGAAGAGGTTGGGAATGACATTGCAAGTGTCTGCTGCTGCCATTGTTAAGGACTATGATCTTCCATTAACACCAGAGCAGTATATTGATCAAATCATGCCCATTTATCGTGAAAAGTAAGTGTCTTTCTCGGACATTAGTCTTTGCCCTTAAAACTTCAACCCACTGCACAGGTCTTTTCCGTGGAAAATGCCAAATGAGATACTTTCCGTGTCTATACGATGTATGCAAATGGTAAATAACTATGTTCTTTGAATTGGTATGGAGATATGTCAACGTATTACATGTAACTACTATGCTTCCTTACCGTTATCTTCTGATTCTGTTCTTGGGTTGAAAAAAATTAATTTGCAGACAACTTTCCGATGAAAATACAATCCATGCAAACTACGAATTTCAACAGCTTAAAATCATAGCATGCTAGAACCTCTCTTAAAATCTTATAATAAATGACATGCTTGCTATACGTCGTTCCTACAATATGTGTGGTCTTCTAGCTCTCATTTTAATGGCATTCTCATCGTTCTTATAATATGTGTGGTCTTCTTATAATCTTTGATTGCAAATTTTAGGTGGGCAAAAGCCAGAGCCCTTCCTGGTGCTGATCGTCTTATCAGGCACTTCTACAATCATGGAGTGCCATTTGCTCTTGCATCAAACTCCTTAACCAAGTACATTGATGAAAAAATTGCTCACCAAGAAGGTTGTTTTTCTCATAACTTTTTTGAATATTTCCTAAGATGACAATAGCCCTAATATTTATTTTACTCTAATTATAAAGTGTTGGCAGAGATCAAGAAATATTGCTTATTATTCTTTTTATTCCACAATATGATTGCTATCGCTTCTATGTTCTTATTATTTCTCGTCTACTTTTCCTTTCACTTAAGTCCTCCCCTTTTTTTGGCCTTAATCTGACTTTCCTCCTCTAAATTACTTAATTGACTATCACGCTACAGTCCTTTTAAAGCTGTATATACCGATGCTTTTTTCCTGCATACATTCAGTCTTATTACTTTGGAAGGTAATCTAAACTTATGTGTAGGTTGGAAGGAATGCTTTTCCGTAATAGTTGGAAGTGATCAGGTCAAGTTAGGCAAGCCATCCCCAGACATGTAAGTTGTTCTTTGTATTTTCTGTGAGCTCTTGTGATGCACATTTGGGGCTACCTCAAAGGTAGCATATACGAGAGCATACAAAACCAAGAAGTTGTTTTAAGCCCTTCTCCAGGAAAGGACATAACCTAAGCAGAGTTTTGCTACAATTAATCTCTAATTGCTCTGACTGTCATCTTGGTCATTTTCTTGCCTCATATGTATAAGAGAATGGAAATAATTCTGTTTCTATCAAAATATTTGCATGAATCCTTTGGAAATGCCTTCTTTACGTGTCCTATCAAAGAAAATTTGTCGAGTAAATCTACCCCTGATTATGAATTCATATTCGCACTAACTTTTAATCCTTTGTAGATTCATAGAAGCTGCAAGGAGGATGGGTCTTGATGCAGATCAATGCCTTGTGATTGAAGACTCTTTGTAAGTTAAATCCACAAATGGCTGATTTTTGCGAGCATAAAATAAAAACATCCACTGCATGCATATTTCGTTGGCATTGTGATTAAGCATTTTCAAGCCTATATGTAACTATATACATTGTAGAAATTCATGAGGACGGTGCAAGAATTTCTATGAATCACTTCATGAATTTCCATGTCCTTTATTACAAAATCTTGCTTTCTCTGAATGCTGATACACAATTTCCAGTGCATAATGCTACTTTTTCCATCTCTGATTGGTATATGATGTGATTATACTTCAATAATGAGAAAATTAGATGTTAGGCTTGGAGCTGTTCATTTTTTCTTTGATTTTCCTCTCTCCCTAAGAATCAACCAAAAGATCTAGATTGTTCCTTTTTACTTGTTTCTTCATCAATTTGTTACTTCCATTTCTAAGATTCAAATAAAAAAATACATTGATAGAAGAATCCACACCAAATGGACACTTAAAATGAAGTCATATATATGCATACAACTTATTTAATTTTTTACAGGTTAATTCCTCCTTCAATTTGTGCAGTAAATACAAGTAATATATCTTGCTAACACTGGTTTTCTTTCCAATTGGTTGTCTGACCAACCTGACATTTCTTCTTTTTTGTTTTACTTTTCTTTTCTTTTTTACTATTCGATTCAGCAGAAGTTGACTTTCCATCGAAGAATTATGATTGACTATATGATGTTAGAACTATAAGAATTGTGGTTAAAGAATCTCAAGTGAGGGACTCCCTTCTGAGTTAAACATTTAAAGTTTTAATTTTTTTTTTTTAAGAGCACCAGAGCTAGGAACTATGTTTTAGTTATGGCATCTTCTTGGAAACGTTTTTAGGTTTGGAATAGGTGTCTAACAAATTTGTGTAATTGGCTGAATGGCCTCTTCATGAGGATTCTTTCCATTAAATAAGAGTAGCTATACAATCTATTTTTGGTAAGAAAATATACACAGCTGATACACTAATTACTATTATTCTAATATAGGTAAGAATATATGCATAAAGCTAATACAATAATTATGGTAAATTAATCAAATAATTCTGACCCATAATTTCTGCCACTGATAGTGTCCAAGTAGTGGAAAGGTATTTGTTACCATTTTGTCAACAAGTTGCCATGCCTGAAGGATAAACAAATTCAAAGGTTGAGTGAAATCAATGCCTAAAATCTCCAATGAATATGTGGTCAAACAAGCCAGACTTGTTTGCTTGGAGAACTACCAATACTTTCATGTTGAAAACTTGCTTAAATTATTGTCATAACTATAGGGACATTAGCTTCATTTATCATCTACTCCAAAAGGAATGGTAGGTCATGCAAACTAGTTACTACAATTTAAGAGTATTATAATTATTCACGTGGATTAATAGATTCATTATGTTCCTTCTCATAGTCTACATGTTCTAACTTATTGGCCTTCAATATAGTTAGAGTCTAAATAATACTATGGAGACAATAGAAAGCAATTTAATTGGATCCAATCGAGGTTTCAAATTGTGGAATGCAACTACAATCGAGGCTATAATATTGTGGTTGAATGCGATCACTACCACAATTGCATAACCATTATTTACAAGTCCACAATTGCCACAACCATTAAAAACCACAGTATAACCTAAATTTGCAATAAAAAACCCTGGATAAGATAATTAAGAAGCATTTTAGGTTCCTTTATTTGCAGTAATTTGTTGACAATTGATTGCTCACTAGATTTATCTCATAGTATTTTTGCTTGGAAGTTTGATTAGGTAATAGATTTGTCTATGATCACACATTTTGTATGTTACTTGGGCATTTTCCTCCCTAATTTATATTGAAAGTGTATTTGGTGTGTACTTTGTATGTTTTGTGCTAATTTTCCTCTAATAAAAGGCTTGATTAGTCCCACAAAGGTATAGACAAAAGGTTATACTAGTTTATATACAAGAAAGTTCCCATAACATAAACTCTTAATGGTGGGGCCCTACCTTGTATATGAACCACTACTGCAAATATGAAAAAATACAAAATTTAACATTAAACAGGTTGTAGAAGTATAATATCTCTTTAAAAAAATGGAACTTGTTAAGCAAGAAGCTCAATTCGTGTCAAAACAGGAAGAATTATTGAGAAAGAATCTTAATTGTAGAACAAAGAGTTTGATTAGAAATGTGCTCAAACAGAATATGAATTGTGACTAAGGAAACTTGATTCTAAAATTGAATTAAATGTATTCTGGTGGTTTCAAAAAGTGACGGAGCAAAAGTGTCTGATATGGTGGAGGAGTGTTAAAAGGCTAATAAGTCCCTCATTAGAAATAGACAAAAGATTATAGTGATTTATATACAACAAAATTATCCATAATCTAAAGCCTTAAAGTTTTAGGTCAAGCCTTTCCTTGTATATGAACCACTCCTTCACTAAACATGAAGAAAATTACAAAATTTAATGTACTCTTAGTTTGAATTTTTTCTAGAATGTGCACAAACGGCTTACTAGAGTAAGTTGCATCCATGATATGCCCTGTTCCATTTCTTTGGGCTGTTTTCATTCTATTCGTTTCCTTTCGTGTCCAATATGCCTAGTTAGTATATTCAACAGTGTGGACTTTATTTATTTCTATAGTGTGGACTTTATTTATTTCTATCTGTTTGGAATGGATGATGACATGTCAGGAAATGTAAATCCTATCCCATTATATTGCACTATTTTGTCAAATTACTGTTTGTAAAAATACCATTTCAAACATGGTTTTTTGGGTATCAGAATCACTGAAGAACCTATCCCAACAGCTTCATTTCTTTCATTATGTAATATGTGGTTAGAGTTTATGCTCAATGAGTTGTAGAATATCAATTATGCTTGCTATCATCTGATTCAAGTGAGTCATTATGCTGCAAAGGGTTGGTGTGAGAGCTGCTAAGGCTGCCGGAATGAAGGTTGTGGCTGTTCCACCTGAAAGTGAAGCTGATTGTTTGTCCTTAGCAGATTCTACACTTCACTCACTTCTGGAATTTCAGCCAGAGATATGGGGTCTTCCACCATTTGATGACTGTATGTAGGTCTTCATTTTTGTTTTCGACAGTTTTGGCTACAGATATGTACGGCTTTAATTTCTTTTGATTTTGTAGTGATAAGCAATGCATTACCAGTTCAACCAATTTACATGAGTGTACTTAAAGAAGGATGTGGTATTGAAGTCACAGGTTTGTTCTTTTCCTTCCTTGCTAGATTTAGTTGGGCTACATTTTTGCAATCATTGCACTCCCGACTTGGGAAAACCACGAACTTCACTTCTGTTGAGCTCCTACTTATATTTAACCAAAGCATGGCATAGAATGGGATGCTCTACTTCTATTAAGCTCAATGTTTGATTCATATCTCTCTGGTGCCGCTAGCTTGGTGTAATAGACGTTTGGTGGAACTATGCTTGTGGAGAATTCAATGTATACCTTGTATCACTAGAAAACTTATCACTAAAAAGATCAGGCTACTTTAGTTCATCTGTAAGGTAGACTTTATAAAATTTCACCGACATTTATTTTCCTAGTTATGCAAGTATGTAATTTGAGTTCCGATGTCACTGGAAAGTTTAAATGCATTATCCCAGATGAAGGAAAATCAGCTATTCCATACCAAGTTTCAGGAGTGTACTTTGGTTGGGCAGAAGTCAACTTCGATAAGATTTTCAAGGTCATTGCTGGAATTGGGTGGAACAATGGTCAGGGCACTGGTAGCAAGAATATTGTGAGCAACTAAATTTCTTTACTCATTTTAACTACAGGATTATTATGTGAATGAAGTTACATGCATCTGATATAACTTTACAGTTTCAAGTAATTCCCTATTTAAATTTATGATGACTTATTTTGTCAAGAGTTGTAGAATCAATTAGAAGATCAGTCATTACCAGTAATCTGTTTATCGATAGAAAGCCATCGTCTCCTTACCTATGAAAGAACTAGGCTAGTATGTCAAAGTTGCATACGTATCATTTATTTGGCCTGTAATGCTGTACTGAATCCCTTCAAATCCGGAAATGGTATGGGAGATAAGAACTTCTTTGAGATGGAAGTCCTGTTATTTTTCGACTCTTGCTATCTTGCGCCTAAATTACCAAAGATGAAATTCTTGTTTTTCTAGCTTGTTATTTAGATGAATTTCTTGGTATACCTCAAAGATGGACCTTCTTGTTCTGCTAGCTTGTAATTTATCAGATTGCAATATCATGTAACAGTGGTTATTTATAAACTTGTATATTGCCAGAAAGATTTTAAATTGAAGCTGCTCATAATGAATAAATACCCTTCTCACCGTCTTCACTGAAAAACAAGCCTGAATGAAATGCTCTTTATTAGTTATCCTTTTTCGCTCGTCTCTTTCGGAGTACATTCATATAAAGGCTAATTGTACTACTTTATTTCCTGTCCAGAAAATATGTGTAATTGATGGGGACAGTGGGGAAATACCTGATCAACAGATGCAACTAGTGCTGGTCGGATACATTCGAGGACTTAAAAACACGGTATGAGAATCTGAAATCATGTCATTAAATCTTGATTTTGTTTTCATACTAACCTCTTTAAAGGAAGTAGTATTTTGGCAATTGCATAAGTTATAGTTGCAAATTTCTTGAGCTGAAAGCTAAGTATAACCGGGATAGCCAAGGTATTGAACATATGCAATATATGTATGAACAATGTTTCATTGCAGTATATGTATCAAGTACTAGAACCCGTAGATGCTAGAGCAATTTAAGTTCATTAAAGGATTCTGCATATTGATAATTTGTTCCATATGCAACAGGGAACACCTTCCAAAGATGTTGAAATCCTTGAGGAGGATAAGTTCATAGCTAGTGCATCCTTGGACCTTCCTATATTCTTCAATTACTTTTCAGATGCTACTTCAGATCAATGAACTTGCGAAGGGCTCTGATATTGTTCGTGAACTCGTAAACTTATCCAAAAAGATTTCATTCCAGCATATTTCTGGAAGTAACGGACTTCATGTGAAACATGGTGTCACTTTCTACTCATTATGTCAAATTTCAACATCTCAAAATTTGTCTGCGTGTTATAGAGACAGACAAATTGCTTAATTTTGTCAGATTTGTGTTGAATTGTGCAGCATATGGTTGCAAGATAAGTAACAAAATGGACTTACATAAAATGAAATATGTTCTGGATCGAGAATTGGATTACGACTCCATTAAAATCATGTTGCAGCACCTAATCATCAAAAGGGAATTACATGTGGGAGATATTTAGAGACTCTTCTTTTAGGAGTAAAAAAACACTGACTTTTATTATGGTTTTATCAATTTTATAAGAAATTTTTAATAAAATCAGTCATTCTATTAAATATTTCTTAGGCATACAACAACATTGTAGAGGATGATTGAGAATTATGGTATATATTAAACATATTAATTTGTTATATCTTTATTTTATATTACAAATATATTAATATTAGCATGTAATATTAATTTATTTTCCTAAAAATTTATATATATTATATTAACTAATTCTTAATAATGTATTAATTAGTTTAATATGATAATAAATTAATTACTTAATTATAAGATACAATAACATAGGTAAACAATATAATTAATTTTTTATTTGTATTAGCAATTTATATTTCATAAATAATTAACAGTTATTTTAATTATTTGTTGCTATTAGAAGATAAAATTGTCAAATTTCTTAATACCTTTTTTTCCTTATCGTTTCAAACAAATATTTAATATGAAACATTAATTTTTATTTTATTAATAATTAACAATTAACAATATGTTAATTTATCAGTTTTAATAATTAATATTATATAAATGAACTTAATATAATAGCAAAATAGAACTTTTATTTTGTTTTATTATATAATAATATTAAATAAGATGATCAAGTTCTTATTTTTATTTATAATTTATTTTCTATAAGTAATTGATAATAATTTGATTTTTTAATTAACAAAAATATAACAATAAAATAATAACTATTTTTAATCTATCATTTTACATGTTATTTTATATTAAAAATTTAAAAATTTCATTTTATCAACAATCAATAATTAATAAATACTATTATTATATTTTATTTTGACAATATATTTATTAGTTTAAGGGTAAAAGACTTGAATCTCCACAGTAATTTAGGAAACTTAGAAACCCTTTAATCAAAAAATTCTAAAAAACTCTTTGTAATTTTTAATTTAAAAAATAATTCTCTTAGATTTTGATTCGAAAGTAATGGTAAATCACACATAACATTACAATTATATACAAACTGATCAAATGTTGCTTAAATAACGATCTGGCCTAACTCTTAATTTCAAACCCAAACTAAAGAAAAATGATATAAACTAAAATTTTATTATACAATTTAAAGTATTTATTTAAATCGAGTTAGTTTTAGAGTTGAGTTGGATTACAATATTAGTACCATTTGATTAGTGAGTATGATATTCATATCACATATGCTTTATCGTTATTATTTCTAAGAGACGATTTTTCTAGAAAATTAAAAACTTGGAGTTTTTTTTTTAATTTTAAAGATTAAGAGATCTTTATAAAAAAAATTTAAACCACAAGGAAGTTGTATATCTTTTACCATTAGTTTTATATAATAGTAAATTATATACTTCTTTGAACTTTTATTTATTATTTAATTGTATCAATAACTAAGAGGATAAATTTCATATATTTTATTAAAATTCAGAAGTCTAAATCTTTTACCCTTAGTTTTATATAATAGTAAATTATATACTTCATTGAATTTTTATTTATTATTTAATAATTTAAATAAGTAAGATGATAAATTTCATATATTTTATTAAAATTTGTGTTTTTGAATGTATAAAGTTTGTTGTTTGAATTTTACAATTAATCTATTAATGAGTTACGATTTTATCCTAATTTTTAGCATTTAAATTCTCCATAATCTTATCTTAATGTGTTCAATCAGTATTTTTTATTTACTTTCATAAGAAAGGGGCTGGAGATGCTATTTAATTGGATAAAAGATTGCTCTTAATTCAAATATGAAAGTTTAAAATGAAGAAGCAATATGAACAAAAATTAAGGGAGAGTAAAGAAGATTTTGGTTAACAAAACATTTTAATTTATTATGAAGTGCTTCATTTAATCATATATTGGATTGTTTTTTTGCGCTTTTTTTTTATAATTGTTTTTGATCAACTACATCTAATGTGAGTATTTAGTTTATTGATTGAAATAATCATTCTTTTAATCATTTGTAGCAACTAGAAGTTGTAAATTTGATTTGTAAGGAACCATTATTTTCTAGGAAAATCACTAAACTAGATTACATGTAATGACAAATGTTGTGCTATCTTGCTTCGGTGGTCTTTTTTTTCTTCTCTTAAAGCTATTGTTTAATTAAATTCTAGATCATATCTAACGTTGTTAAACAATAAGAAACTATCCTAAAGAAAGATGAATACTTAATATCACATCAAATATATGTTCAATAAAATTAATTATTTTGTATCAATGATCAATTATAGTTTTAAAGGTGAAAGCTACTCTTAAATGAAGGTTCATTTTATTCATAAGTCTCATTTTATTATTAATTTACTTTTAATATTACCACATCCCTTATTTTGTTAAATACTTTCTTTTGTAACAATTGAAAAATTATAATTTCCTGAAATTAACTCACGCTTGTTTTATATGCAAAAACTAGGATTTAATTTGAGTTGCAAAGATAGCTTCATCATCTATAATAATTAATTAATTCTTATTAATGTATCAATTGTTATATTTATTATCAATGTAGATTAATTTTTCTTGTTATATTAGCCTACTGGACTTAAGTGTTGGTATTGATTAGGAAATGCCAAACCCAACGATCCGCACACTCTCCCCACCGAATTGGAATTGCAAGGATATCCCTACTATCTCGACGACT
>JANIJF010000007.1:6338045-6350766 GCA_024520955.1 Erythroxylum bequaertii
AACTTTTAAGGTTAAATAAAGCATTGGACATATAGGCATCATATCACTTGCTTTCTTTTTATTGTAGGTTTTCATCTTGAATATAAGTTTGGAGAACCCGTAACCCAAAACTACCTATCTTACTAAAAGTCAACTTAAAATTGAGGGAGTGAGGGTGTAGCCGAACTTTAGCGCCACCAGTAGTCTCCACAACTGAACGCTTTCCATTTTTAGGTGGAAGGAGTCTCCCCACATTTGGATACAGGCCAGCCACAAGGACAGCATGGATGATGCCAGGGTCACGTGCATTAACATTATAAGTTGAAATATCTTCTGCAATAAACCCATTGCGAATTAACTCTGTCTGAAGCTGCTTTCGCATGCCGTGCAGCATGTTCATGGTACTTGAAGAGACAAAGTATTGAGAACAAAATCTTGCTTCTTGATGCATATCCTTTGCATTCTTCCAGCAATGAAAAGCCGCTACAATCGCAAGCTGATCACTATGTCCACCATACAATGAAGCAAGCTCAAATTTAGCTGCAGTGGCTTTCTTTTTTTCAATTGGCAATATAGGAAGTGTAAATGGGTCTCTAAAGTCAGTGGCACACGCTAATGTCAAAGCTGGATCAAGGCAATTCATCAAGATGGCAAAAAAAAGCATCTTGCTTGTCAATGGATGAATTGGTAAGCAACCTAACTTCTCCCCAAATTCAGTCAAATTTTCATCTGATGACAGTGCCCCGATTTCCTGCAGTACAACAATAGCATTATGTATGCTCTCAGGAAGAGGAGGATCCAGAGTCTTTTGCAAAAAACTGTTGATCAGACAACTAGGATCAAGCAACTTGACCTGCATGTGGTACAAAATAGATCTAGAATAAGCATGGAAGGAGTACATTCCAGTTTCATATATAAAGGAAAACAGAAAGATACAGCAAGCCCATTTGGTTTTTTTCACTACATACAAGAGGGGAGTACTTTACCTGCAAACAAAGTTCCTCAATAGGGATTCGTTTAATTTCAGGAAGTTGAAATTCTGGCAGAGATGTTGCTCGTAGTTTCGAATAAAGATGATAACATATTCCAGGCTGACAGCGGCCTGCACGTCCCTCCCTTTGCTTTGCACTTGCTTTGGAAATCCATGAAGACTGAAGAGTTGACACGTTGTTGTAAGGATCATAACTTTTTTCTTTCATGCGACCACTATCTATGACATAAACAATATCATCAACGGTAATGGAACTTTCAGCAATATTAGTTGATAAGATGATTTTGCGACAACCCTGAGGTGGGCGTTTGAAGACCTTCTTCTGTTCCACAGATGGAACCAGAGAATGTAGAGAAATAATCATAAACTTTAAAGGATCATTGAAAAATGGGTTGGCAAGTAACCTTTCCCTACTTCTGTTTATATCATCCCATCCTGGAAGAAATACAAGGATAGCACCATCTTTTAAATCGATACATATTTTTCTTATTAATTGCTCTATAAGAACAACATCAATAAGTTCAGGGTTAATTGTTGCTAAATATTTGTCAAGTTGCTGTTGTTGTTCCACTGAATTGGAAAGGGTACTCTCAACATGTCTTTTTATCACTTGAACCGCTTCCTGTTGGTTTTCTTGCTCAGCCAATTCCAATGCTGTTTTCCCATCCTTAGCCTGTAAATGGCAGTCTGCACCAAAAGAGAGTAGTGTGCAGATCTCTTCCACTTTACCTTTTCCAGAAAAGACCATCAGAGGAGTTAATCCACTTGAGGAATGCTTATAATTATAAATAGTTGGGCTTCCCTCAGAAGAAACTAGATCCAGAAGCAGATCAAACTCATTACTTAACCAAGCCAAATCAATGGCTTCATCTAAAGCATCTCTGTCTTCTGCTGTTAGCTCATGACTATCATTCAAGGCACTTGGCATGCCCGAACCAAGATGGTTATCATCTGAGGATTTTAAGATGGAAAGAACATCTTCCAAGTAGAAACTTCTGACCTAAACAGTATAAAGAATACAGGATAAGTAAAATTGCAAGCAGAACACGAGGTCAACAAAATTGGAAAGTATTTTACAGGATAAGTGAACCCAGGAATGCGAATAATTGGACAGCCACCAAAATATCGTGAAAATCGTTCAGCATCAAGAGTGGCACTCATCAATATCTGTAGATTGCTCATAGGGAAAAAGATATCAATAAACCAAATATTAAAGGTCCTACAAAGAAAACAATGATCAAATTATTTTGTATCAGTTTAAATAGACAATAAATGAATGGAACCAACCAGTCGAAGACGAGGATAGGAAGGTAGCAAGTCCCTGCAAGTATGTTAACAAATTTAAGAGCAGTCCCTTTATTAAGCATCAGGAGAAAGTATATGGGTATTTTTGACAACTCACTGCAGATATTAACACCAATAGAGATTGTTGAGCAATAGAAAATGTTTATTAATATTCCGTTTTTGACATTTTGCTCATTTTGCTTTTCAATGGAAAAAATTAGGAGAAAAAAATTAGAACTTCAGAATGAAAGAAAAGACATAAAAGAAAGGAGAGAAGAACGAGAAAATTGAAAGAATACAAAAATAAGTAAAAAATACAATGCTGTGATCAAACAAAAAAGAAACTGGAAATCTATGTTATACCATGTGGAAAACAAAGGAAGACCTATCTTCTCTAAATAAGAAAAATCAGATATTGTATTGTGGATGGTTTAGAACAATTGGTAGAAGTTTGAAACTAAAAACATGGGTTCCCAATTTGCAAAATAGAAAACATGTTATTTGGCCACTATTCTTCTCTTGGAAATTATTTTGAAATACTTTCCCCTTTTCTCATATCTTAACAGCTCTTATTTTTTTACTTCCAAATTTCAAAAGCAAAATGTCGTGGATGAAGTCAACTGTGTTACACAACTTGACGAAATTGTGAGAAAAAAAAATCAAGGATGCAACTCTTTGATCAGAGGACAACTGGAAGAAAGTTTAGCTCCTTCAGGCCAATGATGCACTCACTCTGAATGTTCCATAATTCTCAGATTTTGAAATCAGAACACTATAAAAATACAACCTATTCAAGATACATGTTAGCAACCAAACAATTTAATACCTGATAATTGCCAACATGAAATCTGAGTAGCGATCTCTTTCATGTATTTCATCCTACAAAAGAAAATCAGGAGTTGATGTTCAAGCCAATTCAACCAGTATATAAAGCCATATAGTTTCACAAATGATGATAGTGTAGATCAAAAGAACAATTAGCAAGCCAAACTATGATAAACAACCGTCACTTTCTCATTTTCTGAAGTGGCTCCAGATTAAGAAGTTAAATTTTGACATGAAAAACTGTGCTTCAGATTCTTATGCTCGTTAGACTGGTGGAATAATAATGTACATATTTATCGTCTCAGGCATCTGAAAACAGAGCTATAATTCCAGCAAGGGACATAAATAAAGTAGATATCCACATGAAAAGCACGTTATCCAGATTAACTGCCATAGTCAAAAAGAAATTTTTGGAATCATTTTGGTCAGTCTCCCTTCTCTACAAATTCATTTAAATTAGATGAATAAAATGTAAGAAGTGAACATCCCTAGGTCCTTTTTTCCCCTATTGCCAGCAAAGTTCATCCATAAAAATCTGGATCACAATTTCATGAATTCAGAAGCAAACACATCTATTTGTATTCTAACTGTTGCTGCACCTGTGTTTACAAAGAGAAACCAATTGCTACACAGAATGCAAACTAAACAACTGTCAAGTCAATTCCTGTAATAATGGAATTTCATCAACATCTGATGGCAATTTAGAGCCCTTCTTTTTAATTTTGTAACCGTATTCAAGTTTTTAACTTGAAGCCTCAATTTTACTGCTATGGTGAGAATATATTCATGTAAAGGAGCTTAATCATCTTGTGTTAAGAAACATCAATTGTAGGTTTTTTTCTGTTGAAACCAATTGCAAGCTCTAGCTCAAGAAAACAAAATAAAGGAAAGACAACATTAAAAAAAAGAAAAAAAGAACGGTCAAGGGGTGGTGGAAGAATTGTGGAATGCAGCTTGGGAAGTCGAAGATGCATCTTCGCAGAGAAAACTGGACAGTTACTTTTACTTGCCCATTATGAATGGTAATATGTTTTGGGTTTTAACAGTAAGGTAGATCTGATTAAAAATTAGTTACGTAAGCATAAGTTCGAAAAATGTGACTCTTTGCAATGCCAAAAGAAATATAGAACAAGTTCTTTCATCAAGTTAAGCCCTTGCGGCAGTTGATGGCTTTAGACTTTCTGAGAATTATTATGAGCATATCAACAATTATAAGTACCTTCCCATCTACCAGAGTTCAAATCCTTGTAGGTCCACAGGGTGAGAGAGTCTATATACATTTCTTCTTTTCATTAACCCATAAATAACATTTTGGTTCCAATTTTGTATGGAGTTGATTAACAGTTTTAAAATTTCAATGCAACTTAAATGCTCTAGCAGCGATTACGAAAAAAGCAGAACTTAAGCGGCTGGGATTTGGGATCAGGATAGCAGAAAACATAGACACTAAAAGAAGTCCATAACATACCCTTCACATTTTCAATCTTATGCAAGTAAATTTTATTTTCTAAATAAGTTCTAACCTTATTTGGAAAAGACTAATTCTATTTAGATGCTCACATGATCTGAACCTATGTAGCTCAAAAGAACAAATATATCTCCCATGTAAGCTGGAATATCAATAAGATGAGGAGAAAATAAAGAGTAGAAGCAAAGTATGAGGAGAAGAGAAATTCTAGGCAAGAAAAGGAGAAGAGAAGGAACGAAACAGAGAACTAGATGAAAATGGCAATACATCATTAGCCTGACTTCATTTCTCTAATTCTATTCACAAATTTATTGAGACAAATAGTCATGGGAGAAAATCAAGTTATTTGGGACATGGAGGAGTGACAAGGTGAACTGCTAATTTTCAGATGCCAATAAAAACTATAACAGGTGTGCCAGAAGCTATTTAAGCTATTCCCTGTAATAGGGTCACCTTTGGTAGAGTTATTGCATAGAAGTGCTAGTGTAGGGCAATCCACTTTGACTCTTTTTAAAGTCTATACTTATAATTGTGAAAACCAATAAAGATAATTATATGATATCTTCCGTCTAACAACATACTTCACAAACAAGGTAGGAATTTCCATCTGGTAGAAAGACCCTAAACAAGAAAACAATGAAAATATAATGGTTCTCTTAAGTTCCAGAAGAGTAACTCATGTTCGCACTAAATGGTGCACCATTCTACACCTGACTAAGACTTTTAATTATTCAATAGCACATTCAACAGAGAAGCTACTAATAAGTATAAAACAAGTTCAAATAAGGCAATAAAATAAAATTAAAATGATCAAAGGCATTAAATCATAACAGTATTAAGTCATTTTTTGTCAATTTTTCATTTTTATTCCTGCCGGTCAGCCAGCTTAGACACTTCAACACTTGCTATGATTCAAATGCCTACGGCAGAGGTAAGGCTGACCTACAGTTGTGTGGCTAAGAACCTAATTGAAAGAGAATATTGATATCCAAACTACCTTCTTATGGGCTTAAGCCTTATACATTAGATATACTATAAAGATGTTTGATTCCAATATAGGGAAATAAAACATCATGTATCTCAAACCTCAGAAAAAAAATAAGAGTAAATCAGATTAAAAATAAACATCATGTTTATTTGCAGCGATTGAATACATAAACTTCAAATATTTTTTAATAGTGGCCTATCATTATCTCATACGCAAAATAAACATTAGGATTGTTCAAAACTAAGACAACTGATTGGATATTCCAACATTCCACATTTACTCAACTAGAAGAGCAAATTTAAAGTCTTCCCAACAACTCCGCTCAACCAATTTCATCCGAATATATATTTGAATGCTTGAACTCAAATTGTTAAACACTCAATTAGATACTATAAATGGAGGAGCTAGACAATAGATTTTAAAGTAAGGTATCTTTTGTCCTTCCAAGTATTAAACTGTATGGTCACATCAGCCAAGAGATTCTTGTAAGTCTAATGCATGGGTTTAGAATGTAGTCACTTTCATGTGCCTATATGCAAAAGTGAGACAGAGGGCAAGGCAGAGATACTACCAGGTCATAAATAATGGACAAAGGAAATAATTGAATAACCAACTTTGGGCTAGGAAAGAAAGTCACTCATCCTTCCTCTTTATGTAAGACAAATGATATTAGAAATGAACTGGAAATTACATTTGGGTCATTGTAGTATGCTAGAGAACAACATTCTCCAGACATTCAACACATGGATTGGTTTTATGAAACTCCAGCTCGTTTTTCATGATGGTCAAAGTTCAAATCAAATAGTGGGAAGCAATGGTTTCATGTTGTTTGTAAATTAATATGAACAAGAGAATGAGTCGTATTGCACACACACATTTTAGGTGTTACAGCATACATATTTATATTTACACATAGTATCTAAACTAGGAAATAAAATCAAATATTTACAGCCTAAAAATATACTCAGAATACTCTGTAGGATATTCTGACATAGTTCACTGTAGCCAGCATTAGTAGGGAATGCTTGGCCCATCTAACTGTAGGATAGAAGTTATCAATGATAAACAATGACGGTTAACAGCGGTATAACTGGCTGGCAATGATCACAGATTATAATAATGATTCAAGTGATTGATATTGGATGAGTTTTTTGAATAGTGAGTATCTCAAACGTCTAACACCAATTTTCTTACATCAGAGCAACAAAAAAGTACAAATACATTCCTGTCTAATGAACTTTTTTGAACAAAACTAGCAGTGCCTTAAAGCCAAACGCCAAGAAGTACACAAAGATATGCCCCAGTTGAACCAATGTTGTGAAACCAAGGTCAAGTACATGGAGTCTATATAATTAGAACAAAGCTATTCACGGAATAATGTAAACCATAGCATTTAAACTCTACCCAAATCTATGCGAATCCAAAATGATGAAAAATATAAATGTCATAAACTGCAGACTTTGAAAAAAGTGTGGAGAGAAAAACAGCAGTAAGAAGTTTATACCACAATGATGTGCGTTATGTCAGAAATGTCTTCTTTCGCAAGCTTATTCGATCTTTCTCTTTTGGAACTAATTCCTCTAGAGACCAGCACACGCAATAGAACCCCGTTAGTGCAGAACACAATTGATGAGTGCTTCCCACCTTTTCTTTCTAGTCGAATCTAATTTTGGAACCAAGATATAGGTCAGACATACGCATGAGAATAGCGTAGAAGAAAAGAGATAATACCCTGTAAAAATTATAAAATTAAAAAAAAAACTCCATTGTTTCAAATAAATAAAGCTTGGCCTAAATTCACAATCTGCATTTATTTTGCATATTGAAGAACAATGACAAGAACACAGTAGATATAGGGTTTGTTTAACATTACACCTGGGTTTTTGGAATAAAAACCTTCGGTCCGGGGAGCTGGGCTTACATACTGTAGAAGTGAACTTAACAAACTTGCTTTTGATTAATGTAATTATTTTTTGGTTAAAAATAATTATTAAAAAGAATAATGAGAGTAAATTAGTATACTACTAGTTCTTTTTTGTGCTTACAATTCGTAGAAGTGAAGTTAACAAGCTTGGTTTTGATTAATGTAATTAATTTGTAGGCTAAAAATAATGAATAAAAAGAATAACGACAATAAATTAGCATATTATGGTATAATATCTGAATGTCCTATTTAATTATCTTTTTAGCATAAAAAATTATCAGTAAATTTATCTTTTTATTGCAAGTTTTCTCACTATTAAATACCTGTGTTTGTCAAGTTCACATCGAAAACATTTTACATTCAAGAAAAACAATTCAAATTTAGCAATTTTTTTGTGGATGTATTTGGTTCAAAATAACAGTTTTGACAAATAAAACAATGTTACTGAAAATTGAAACCTACGGTGAAAAAGAGGTTTGAGAGATGCATTGACAGCATTTCCAAATTGCAGTGAGAAGGTCATAAAACAACAAAAGAAGAATGATAATAGAAAATCCAAATGCATGTGTATGATTCCCAGCAACACGCTACAGTTGTTACCATGCTCTCCTAAGCAATTTGCATCTTAAAGTTTTGTGAAGTGCATAACTTAGAAAGATTACTAAATAAAAGCTCCAAGTTCAAACTGTACTTATTACTATTAAAACGTATAACTATCACCTTGTATCCAACATCTTCTCCAATATTCTGTCCTCTTTCGTAAGCAATTCTCTCAGCAACTAGTCATGAAGACAACACATACCATGACATCACATATATTATTATAATGAGGGAAAACAATAAGTTTTGCAGCACATTAATAGAAAGAACTTAGCACATGTTCAGAAAGTGAGTGCACCTGATGTTGCTGAGATCCTTCGAGGTTGTGTGCATACTATTTTGCATGCTTTGCCCTTCTGCCACATGTGGTCCAAAACAAATTGTGGGACCTGGATCATTTATTATTATGACAGAAATCATTAAACCTCATATCACTGGCTAATTTAGTCAAGAGTAATAGCTTGTAAATAGTAAACTATTTGCTAGGAAGACAACTACACAAAGTTTCAAAAGCTTCAATACANNNNATGGCGAGCGAGCGAGAGAGAGAGAGAATGCAAGCCCTTCTAATCCATGATTTATCATTTCATAATTCTTATCAAATGATAGAATTGCAGCAGCCTGACATGGTTCGGCATACATATCCAACTCAATTCTTCAAATTTTTGGCTAGACATTACAGTTTGCAAAAAGCCATTGCTAGAAAACCGAGCTTTATAGCTGTTCTAATGAAGGAATATTTACTTGAATCAAACAGCTCATTGTTAATAACCTTTTAAGACCATATAATAGCTTTCAAATTGAAATGATGAATGACCCATGGGAAGCTTTCGAATTGAAATGATGAATGACCCATGGGAAGAAACTAGAGAGACATCATTTTAAGTAATCTTAAGATGCTAGTCTGACAGCCATATTAGTTGTCCTCCCATTAACAAAAATGTTTTGAAAACAACCATTTGATTGCTATACTAGTGGAGTTCGTCATTGATTCCACATCACACATGCTTTCTAGTAAATCCTATATGATGCAGATAACAAATGATAGATCCATTCAGGTAAATTCCCACATATTCATGTCCCTCCTGTATCAAAAACTATTTAGTCTTCTTCAATGCCCATATGGGCATATAAATAGAATAGGCATACCAACTGATCAGTGCATCTCCACCTTCTTACAGGTCACTTGTTTCTTAACCTACTGTGTGTTATCTCGTGTCCATGTTGGCATCTGAATGCACCTGAGTTCATAAACTACTTGCAGCCTGATTGCAAAATACCTCTCAAATTAGCTAGACCTTATAATCATATATGATCTCAGTTGTCTTTTGTCCATTTCACCCAAGCCCTACTCAATTCTGTAATCATTTTACTTGGCATATACTTTTGATCACTCCATCCAAAATCATCAATGGAAATTTATCTTCGAAAAACACCCTAATTGATTTTCAAAAGTTAATTTTCTATCAAACTACTACAATGAGTTGGGCACTCTCCTAATGTGGACACCATACTACAGATCACCATATTATTTAGCATGACTTCAACATTCTTGTTTTCTAAGCCCAACATGTAGAGACAGTCACAAGAACTGCACTACCACATTTTTCAATCATTTCAGCAATAAAATTAAATTCACCAACACCAGTCAGCCAAAAACTTACAAATGACAAGTTCTAGGACAATGCATAGATAATACATAAATACATGCATACAGTATATAGTTGATAGATCAGTAAACAAAAGGGATGGTGAAAACAATTTTGCAAGTCATTTTTGACAAGTTCAATAATTTGTAATAAAAAGTAAGAGAATATCAGAACCTGTGTGGTTTTTCCACATCCAGTCTCTCCAGATATAAGAACAATCTGTATCCAAACATAATATACAGATTAGCTTTAAGAAGGAACCAGAAGTCCAGTCGTTGTAAAATAGCCGTAAAATAGCTCAACAAAAGACATGACTTGGAACCAGAGTATAAGATAAAGGAGAGAGAGAGAGAGAAAAACGATGAGAGGTCAATTCATCAAGACAGTCCAAAATTTTTATCATTACTCTACTCTAGTGCTTTTAAAAATGAGAAAAATACAAAACAATAAATAACAAAACTCCAGCAATCAGGAAACAGCTAAATAAACTCTCGTCACCCCAACAGTTAACAACCCCATAAAGAAACTCACATCCAACAGTTAATAGCTAAAGGATTCTTGTGTTCATAATATATGCTTGATGGTCAAGGAAGATAGGTTTACACACAAACAAAAAAATTTAAGGTTTAGCTACAATTAGAAATAAAATCGTTAATATTTTTATTAAGGCCAGGAAGTAGCAAACTTTATACATCTTGCATGCAAAAAAGAAATTAGAAAAGATAAAATCATCTTATCAAAAATCATTTCATACTTTATTGAGATAACAGAACTATAAACGGTATGATTTCATGTCACATCTGTATCAAGGATTCATGCAGAAAATTGTTGATACTAAAATCAATGTGTAACCTGATGAGATTCAATGGCAGATGTAATGTCATCTCTGAAGGATCCAATTGGTAGCTTGGACCTCAGTTCAGCAATCTGTACACACAAAGGGATCTCAGAAACATTTAACAATCAAGATACTTAATTGAGAAATATACAATTGAATCTCATAAATACTTGCCAACCATGATGTTTCATTGATCATATAGAACTATGTGTCCATGTGTGTATATTTATAATTGGAAAATATGTGTACATGCACGCGTACATATCTTATGTACATGTGTGTCTATGAGATCTTTCCAAGGAATGACTATAAAGCGTTTCCCAAGTAACCATCACTGAACTGCACAATATTGGCTTCAATCTTATGTCTTAAAGACAACTATAAAGCCACAATATCAACAAAGATAAACCATAAATTTCTAAAAGTTGTGGTGAAAATTCGAACCTGTAAAAGTTTTGCCGCACTTTTTACTCTAGAAGTAAGTGAATCCACCTTTTTAGATATTTCTGCTTTGCTCATTGAAGGTCTACAGAATATGTCATCTCTCTTAATCTGTATTCTATCCACCTTTTCACTATCCTTGATAACTAGTTTCTCATCAAGCTCTCCTTCTTCAGGTGGGTAACTTGCAAAAAGATCTTGCAAAGCCATTTTTGATTGTTCTGAAAACATAAATTTGGTGAGACCTTCTTTGGCTACTTGGTTGTCCACCTTCTTTGCCAATTTGTAAACAGAAACACGCCGTTGACTCCGATGCCTAAAGGTCTCAGGCTCATAAGATATAACAGGAAATTGAGACACCAAGAACAAATACCAATTAAAGCTATATATATATATATATATCCATACGGTTGACAAATTAAATTTTTCATAATAACACGTGGGGCATGGGATCCAAAAATATGTACTCACCCAGAACTCTTGGATTTCATTCCCATTTTCCTGCACACTTCGTGGACAACAGCGCGCTCGTGGTTTGAAAGATTGGCTTCAAACGTGTAAACTGAACCCAGAATCCAAATAAAAGGGGAAAAAGGAAAAGGTGTGGAGCTTGGTCAGATAGTATTGAGAAACAAGTGAAACCCTAAAGACATGGTGTTAAGCTGACGACTCCGCAGCTTAGAGTTGCCCCTAGACTTTCACTTGCCAAAAGAAAACAACCATTCCTTTAATGTCCTGAACAACTCGCTCATTCTACTGTGAGAATTTCATAACATCTAAACCTAAAGAACACTCCTTTCATCCAAACCAAAATATTAGGTAGTCATTAAGGATCCTTCTTTCCCATTAACAATAGGTAATGAACAATTCCTTCAATCTAAGAACATGATAAAACAACCGAATAAATCGAAAAATATCGTACCTTGGTCGTTGGAAGCACGGAACTGATTGAGTATTTGGGAAATTCGAATACGATGAGCTTCAGCAACATTAGGGTTTTGATGGTTTTGGTGTTGTGATTTTGCTTGCCGCTTTCTTCCCATTTTGCTTTTTCAAGTCTTAGCTGTTAACAAAAGAATCAAACAGACAAGTGTAGAGATTGAATATATTTACCTATTACTACTGAACAAAAGATAGTTTCCCTTTCTAAGGTTTGATTTCTTCTTCTTCTTCTGTACAGCAATAACATGAAGAGGTGCTTTCTCTCTACATATAAGGAAGGAAGAGGGTTAAGCCTTTTGGTTCCTTCCAATTGCTATCCATACTTCTTTAGAGCATTCCCTACATGTTTTTTGAAAAGTTAAATACCACCTTTGCGTTTTTACTTAAACGACGCCACATAGGACTTATTTGTCCTACTCACTTAATAGTACATAAACTGCATAGATACTTTGATAAAGTTTCCGGGAAGCTTGCAGATTAAGGTTCACTCTGTTACTGTTGTGGATGTTATGCTCTTTGTACTATTGTTTGATCTACTCAAGCAAGCTTCTTTTTGCTTTTTCTTTATGATTGAAAGTATCTATATTTTCTCTTTATCTAAAGTTTGTACGTGCATGTGCTTAGGTGAATTCATCTTAGCTTCTTTTGATAGGAGTATCTTCAATGATCCAATTGTTACCATGAATTATATGGGACTAGCAGGTTATCTCTGCGTAAATGCGCAGTAAAAATGCCCAGTGCATTTAATAAAAATTGAAATGGGTAAGAAATTTTTTTTAATCATATAAAATT
>JANIJF010000007.1:6470792-6482562 GCA_024520955.1 Erythroxylum bequaertii
TAATAATAATAATAATAAATATTTAATAATAATAATAAAGATATTTTGATCCTTTTGTTAGTTATTTCTTTCCTATTCCAAGTTTATATTTTCAAACCAAACAATAGAATAGAAATTCTTTATCAATTTCATTCCTTGAACCAAACAAAGTAATACTCATTCTATTACATTCTTCATTTTTTCTATTCCAAAGAATAACTATTTTATTCCTTATTTATTCCATTCCGTGAATCAAACAGGTTGTAAGTGTTTTTGTTTTAAGTTTCACTTCCCCTTTATTGTTTTCCTTGGACATGAACTCATATTGTTATAGATCTATATTGTAATTATTATATGATATTTTATTGTAATCAATTGTAATATTTTAAGTTTTATAAATGTATGGGAATTAAATGATATTTTTATTACATTAATTATGGTTATTGTTTGATACTAATTATTAATAACATTTATCTTTTTTATCTTTTTTTATCCTATTCTTTTAACATGTTCGATGTCTGGTTCGATTTTTGAAACATTGAAAATAATACTTACCACTAAGTGACCTACTCAAATTACAAAATTTGAAGGTTATTGTGTGTATCAAAAAATTTATCCAACATTCATTCAACAATTAGAAGAATTTTTTCATTATCAAAAGATAATTAATAATAACACTTACTGATACATTTTTAAGAATAAAAGCAAGCACTGATGATCATTAATAAAACTGCAAGTCTAGAAACAGAAAAGGATTGGTTATCTTCTTTTGCGTTACATACAGATTTGCCATTTTACAACAGATTATCAGAAAACAACTAACAGCTAAACAGGACAACCTTAACAACAACAATCACCTAACAACATCGGCCCCATAACAGCAAGCAATCTTGAATTTCTAATCCTATATCAGGTCCAATATTTTTCATGACACACGGAAGCCCTAACGCTATTAGCCCAAATGACAAGTTGTACGAGGGCCTTTTTTGAAAATTTAAGGGTAAAATAGGATATGTGAAAGAGAATTAGGGTTTAAATGTAAACCTTGCTGCTGCTTTATAAGTTATCAGAAGAGAGCGAGCGGCTAGGGTCTGGGCCGTGCAATTTTTACATCAGAAAGCTAATAGTTGGGAGAAGCACTTCAAAATGGTACTCTCTCTTCTGCTTTTTATCGCATTTTGCCTGGAATACGCACATGTTTTGACTTTATTGTTTTGAGGCCTGGGTTGTGTATGTTGGGGCTTGGCTTGGACTGTTTTGTGTGTCAAAGTGCTTTTTTTTTTCAACTTGACGTTGTTGCGTATTCTATTTTTAGTATTGATACCATTGCAACCAAGTTTATTGAATGTGATGTGGTTTGGGTGATTGTGTTATGGCTGATCTGGATTGCCCAAGCTGTGCAGTGTTTTATCGATTTTTCTGTTGTGGAAGAGATATGTTTGAAGGAAAAAGGGAAGGGTCAAACCATATGAGATGGGAATTCCATTTTGTTGTTCTAGGTGTGATACAGACTGATAATTGTGGACTGATGTTGAAGTCATTGTATTGGATTCATCTATAGATGTGACCACAATTATATGACAGATTGAGTTGTTTTGAATGTTGAGTAGCTGAAATGTACACTCTTAGCTCGTTTGGAAGAGAACGAGTCAAAGGCCAGAGTTTGTTAGAACCCATTAACTAATTTTATGTAAACAATGTGGCTAGAAGATCTTCTGGATTTAAGGGAGGGATGCCTCTGCATGTAGCATTAGGTAGAAGAAGCTATGTCTGTTTAAAGATGGAAATTCAATTTGCGTGGAACTTTCTTCAGAAATACCTTGAGGTAAGGCAAAATAAAGAAGAGTGCCACAGAATGAATGTTCTTACTGAATTGGTGCAATTTTATGCATCCTTCTCTTTTTCATTTGATAGTCTGCTCTAGACAGTGATTTGGCGTCTGTTTGTTGTCTGATGTTTGGATTCAATAGTCATATTAGCTTGGTTATCCTTTGGTGCTTTATCTGTTTGTTCTTTATTTTGATACATAGCCCAAGCAAATCCACGAGATCAAAGATTTCCTTCTCACTGCTAGAAGGAAAGATGCACGCTCTGTGAAGATCAAGAGAAGCAAGGATGTCGTGAAGTTCAAGGTTCGTTGTTCCAAGTACCTCTACACACTCTGTGTCTTTGACTCTGAGAAGGCTGACAAATTGAAGCAATCGCTTCCACCAGGTTAATTCATGAACCTCATCTGTTAGGACTTTTGTGTAAAGGACTTCATTTGACATTTCACTACGTTCTGGTTTTGGAGATTGAGGGAAAAAGAATGGATATTTCTTGGTTTAGAAAAGATACGTTGCTTCTTGTCAACTTATGCATTTGTCCTTTTCTTCTTGGCAGGTTTGACAACAGTTTTGGCCACTAGTTAACCTGTGTAGTCTAATTAACAATTGTCTCTTTGTTCCATTATTGCAGGTTTGAGTGTGCAAGATCTGTGAATGTGGGCGACCTGGTTCAATATTATCAATCAGTTTTGGGGAGGATATTGACTAGAATTTTGCTGCTCGTTTTGCTGTTGAAATGCATTGTAGTGTATTTTGGTTGAATCTTCTTATTGTTTCAAAGACACTGAATTGTTGTTAATGGGATTCTAAGCTTTGAAATATTCTGACGTTAATCTAAGCTCTTATGGTGATTGATACAGTCAATACGATGTATGCTTAAATGTCAGGACAAAGGTGGTAGGTGTTAATCTTTTAATATTGCAGGACTATTTGGAATTAGTAAGGTTGAGGTGAAGAGAGTTGATTTGAATTTCAGAAGTTTTATTATCGTGATTATATCTTTGACATGGTTTTCCGTAGCAGTAGGCACAGTGGATATAATAGGACAGCAGCGCAGGGGCATGAACTTGACCACTACAATCTTATGGCTCTAAGAACGATTTGGACAATATTTGAGCCTCATGCATGGTTCGGCCCTTAGACCTGACATTCGCATACGATGCATATTCTACGTAGACTTGCATCTCAAGTGAAAATTAAGATAAAGACATTCATTTCTGTTGTGATTTTTATTAAATTTTCTGTGTTTAATATTTTTTTGTAAGAGGTCCTTATGTTTTGTAAAAATCTAAAATCAAATCTTTTGCTAATTTCTAAATTCTTCGAACCAAAGTTATGAATACCGTATTGGTCTCGGTACTGGATAGAGTTTTGGAACGAAACTGTAGCGGTACTTATCAGTTTCAGCTATCGTTTTGGGAGATTTTTTAAATTCATGAAATAGTCCTTAAAATTTTTAAAAATTGTAAAATATTTCATATTGGTATATTATATAGTTGTACTATATACTTTACTAGTTTATTATTTACATTAACCGCTTTCAAAAATATTAATAATAAATAATAATGACAATTAATTTGAAATAACAATAATTTTTAAATATTTTATATATAAATAATAACTACAATTAATATAAACAAAGGCAATCACCATTATACAATTATAAAATTAAGAATAATACAAAGTATTTAAAATATTATAATAATACAATTTTATCATTTTAATAAATAATATTAAATCGAAAGATTCAAAACATCCGATAAAAAGAACAATAAATATTACAAAAAGAGTTGATGACAAAGAAACAATCAAGTAGAAGTTAAACCTGAAACAAAAATATTACAGTTACATTACATATATACAATTTAACATAAACATCAAATACAAGTAAAATTAAAAGAAGAGGAAAAATAAAAACCTGAAATTCAATCGTCAATGGGAGGATACCTGTTAGAACTGCACTGACCTCAGTGATCATTTGGTACAAAATCCTCATCATTGAGAGGAGCTACATCATCATTATCATTCAAATTTAATGCACCAAATGACATGTCAATACTTTCCCATCTAAGATTATCTTCCAAATTCAAATCACTCACATCAACCAAATTGTAAGATTTACATTTCTATTCATGGGGACGAAACATTAACGAGGAAGAATCATTTTATGTCCAACTAAATGGGACGACATTATTGCTCTTGCTAAAATTTAGTTTCAAGAATGCATAGCGTTATATACCAATTCTACTACTTTTACTGGTAGTCACCAAATCAATTGAAAGGAATTTTATATTGGTTGCTAAGATATAATTTGAAGTTTATATGAGATTCGTAGTCCTCTTCTTACTACCTCACTTTTGAGGTAGTATTAGACCAAAGTTCATACTAATTAGTATTTGTCTAAAAGGGGTCAGCTATGATATAAATTCTAAATCGATTAATGAGGGAGATGCTTAAAGGTTTATATGGATTTGAGTAATGTTCTCCTTTTAACTAAAATAACATTTAAGTGAAATTAGGCTTGAATTAAATATCATCTGCGCATAACTTGAAAGTTGAGAAGTACCTTATAAAAACCAAATTACAGATAAATATATTACTATTAACTTGAAGCAAAAATCTATCACAATTCTCGTCTCGGATACTATGGCAAACATCCGTGAACTTGTTATGTTGGCAGGTGCAACTTGGAAACTCAATTTCTGTACTTAGCTCCCCATGTTCTCTAAATCTATACTTTGGGTAGAGAAACATTTTGAAGTTTTTGTGTGTAGAAGTGTAGCTCCCTGTGTACTCTTTTGTTTTGTACTCTCGTTCTTTACTAATGAATTTTTTCTCTAAAACACAATTGAACTTTTTACACTACCAATTGACAGCGGCAATCTATTGCTTTATAGTCAAGACATACAAGACTTACATATAGTAGGGTTACAACAGATTGGGTCAATTACTTAATAGGAGTAAAGCACTCTATACAAAATATGCTATGGAATCTACTTAATATCCTTATTACTCCCCCTCAAGTTGAGAGTGGGAGCCACTATCAACTTCTCCCTTAAAAGAAGAAAATGACCTTTTGTCATTGGTGTGGTCAACGCATCGGTGACTTGATCCTTGATAGAAATATAACGTACAAGGAGGTGACCTTTAGCAAACAGATAGCGGACGAAGTAGAACTCAATCTCAAGATGTTTAGATTGTGAGTGAAAGATATGATTTGCGTCGAATACGTTGCTCCCAAATTATCACACCACGACATAGGAGGCTGAGAAGGAGAAAACCAAATTTCGCGTAGCAACAAAAAGAGCCATTAGAGCTCACTTGTGACAGTAGCAAGTGCACGATACCTAGTCTCAGTAGACGAGCGAAAAACTGCCCATTGTTTGTACAAGGACCAAGAGATTAAGTTAGGCCCCGCAAAAATGACAATCCTGTTATTGATTTACGGTCTTCAAGAGAACCGCCCCAATCTGCATCAGAATAGGCATAAAGAGCCAGAGAAGAGGACGGTCGAATAAGCAATACAATAAATATATACAATTCGCGACATTTTTTTTAAAACGTCACAAATTGTAGTCTGACGGTCGAATAAGCAATACAATAAATATATACAATTCGCGACATTTTTTAAAAAACGTCACGAATTGTAGTCTTTTTGTGACGTTTAAAAAACGTCACAAAAAGAGTCAATTTTTTGTGACGTTTTACAAAACTCCACAAATTTATCATATATTTTATGACAATTTTTTAATAAAATATCATAAAATAAAAATCACGACGTTTCGTTAAAAAAAACGTTGTGGTTTGTTCTATTAATTTTTAAAAGTATTCATTTCCCGCTTGCTAGTTTCGTCTGTTACGTCTTTTCTTGTGGTTTCTTTTCTTTTCCGCCTTTCGGTCCCTAACAAATAACTCCCTCTACTTTTTTCCATTCCTCTCATCTCACTCTATCTCTCTCTCTGAAACCCGAAGCACAGCTCTGCCTAATTGCACCAATAAGTTCCTTTTTGGTTTTGTATAGGTTTTCATCGATTTCTGCTTTGTTTGATTTGTTTTCGGAGTTTTTGTAGTTGATTTGCGGTTTGACTTGCAGGATTCGCGATGAAACGGGGTAAATGAAAGTCCGATACCAAGAACGCAGTGAGTTTCGTTTTTTCTTTTTTGGCGCTTTTTTATTTTTGTTCTAAAATTAGGTTTCGTCGATGTCCTTGCAGATCTTAGATCTAGAAATTTTCGGACTCGGAATGGGCAAATTCAGAAGCAAAGCGCCTCTCAACAGCTAGTATACACTTTTGATTAATTCATCAACCAGGAAGTTCCAGTATCTAAAAATCGCTTATCGTCTCTGTTTTCTTCGGAAGGTAAATATCTGATTTTTTTTTGTTATGTGTTTGGAGCTGGTTTTGTCAATCGCTAATACTGAGAGATGGTGTTTGGGTTTATTGTTTTAAAGACGATGAAGCTTCTCGAAGGAATGATAACGAGAATTCTTCTTTTGGATCTCCGACAATCACCAAGGAACTCAGGGATGAGGTCTGTGTAGTTCCTTTAGTAAATCGTCAAAGGAACATTTTCGTTTTCTAATAGTGGTTTGTAATTGTAATCTGAAATCTCTGGTATTGTAATCAAGCATGAATGCTAAGGGGCTGATTGCTTGGTTTATTTTATTCCTATGATAGAAACTTTTATTATAAGAACCGAGGGAGAAAAGAGAGCGAGAGATAGATGGTTTGGTGACATGTGTAAAAGAAGGTTGTGGTTTATTTTGTTCATATTTATATTTTGTGGGGCAGGGTAAATTCCTGAAAGCTTGCGGTACTTTGCCGGAAACTCCAGCTGAAATTCGTAAAGCATTTTCGAAGCTGAAAGCTTCACCTCCTCCTAAATATTCGGAATCTTCCAAGTTTCATTCATGGCTGCACAACGAATCCACTGATAGAATTAAGCAAATTGTTGATCAGCCCTCTACACCAACTAAGTTTGGCAAAGAAGAAGATCAAGCAATAGGCTCAGTTCCTTCAGAGCTAACACCCGCCAGGTTGAGCTCAATCTTGTTCCTTTTTGATGAACTGATAGATTTATATGTAATGTAACAGCATTCCAGGTTTTCAAGTTTCATTTGTTTAGCTCAGTGAAGTTGCGTGGAAACATTTCTGGCTAAGCAGTGCACTGCCTATTTTTTGTGGCATTCAAATGGTTCTGCTGAAAGTACTTAGAATTTTCAACGTTCTCTTTGTTCCTTTTGTCATGTTAAAATCTACTTACGCGTCACGTGAATTTTTTTCCAGATGCATTCCTTATGGACACAATGGTGGCGGAATCAATGCTGCTGATGCTGACGCAGAATGTGTTAAAACAGTAGTCAAGTCTGTTCGCTTTGATTGCAAATCAGATGCTTCTTTCTCTGAAGGATCTCCACGCCATAATGATTGCCATATATCCGAGAAAACTGCAATTAGTACATTGAAGTCTTCTCCTAGAGCAACGCCTTTGAAAGTTACTGATGACATGCAAACACCGGGAACTGTTTTTCCTGCAACTATGGACACTTCAGGAAATGGAAAGCCTAGGATCAGATCAGAGTATGCTTACACGGTTATAAATCCAGTAGAGAACACTTCTCATTGGAAGGACTTGAAGGAATCCCCTTATCTGTCTTGTGAGCTGAGAGAATCTCTTGAGCAGTCAGAAAATGCAACCATCAGCACTTCAGTCATAGGGCCGCAAGAAACTTCCCGTATCAATAATCTCGTGGAAGCAAGCTTGTCTTCCTGGGTAAAGTCACCACCATCCAAGCAAGTTGATGATCATGCAAATGTGGGAACGACATCAAGCAAAAGTTACCATCCTCGTCGAACTCCTGAAGACAGGCCTATAATTGGGATGGTTGCAGCTCACTGGAATGAACATGAGCCTTCTGATATTCCCCCAAAGTGGTGGGATGGAAATGGTATCCCAAATTCAACAAACAAATACAAGGAGGTAACTTAAAAGATTATACTGGTCTTTTTGCCCTTTGCACTATATTAACTGCTGCTTTGAACTAGTATCCTTTCTTTGCAGGATCAAAAAGTAAGTTGGCATGCAACACCATTTGAAGAGAGGTTAGAAAAGGCTCTTTCTGAAGAAAGCGTCGTCTCACAAAAGTATGACTTCAACCTTTTTTCCCTGGATGTTGAACTAGATTTTCGTTTCTGCATATTTTCTGTTTCTATTTTTGCTGCCCTGTAAGATATTCACTTGGTCAAATTCATTACTGGTTAACATGGCATAGGAGTACATATGTTGTATGCTTTAGCATTTCAATCCAGCTTATTTTTGAGTTGTGTAATAATTTGGTGAGGATAATCAAAATCAAAGATTCATGAACAGAGTTTGGTGTCAACATCTATGAGAGGTTGGGTGTCTGAGCAATGATCTCAAGTTTATAACTGATCAAAACACATGCTTGATTCACAGGAAGGAAATCAGTGGAAGACCCATGGTTTTTGAAGAGTTTGAGGAGACTGATACTGCCATTTCTCAGTTTCATTCCTCTTCACAAACCAAATCAGTTGTTTCGTTTTGATCAAAGTTGCTGCAGCTCCATTATATTGTGATTTTACTCCACAGTTGACATGGTGATTCAGAAATGAACTGATGTTGTAGTGAAAATTTCTGTCAAATCCAGTTGGAATTACCATCATCAAGAAACTATTGGGGTTCTTGAAATTAGATTGAAGGTGTTTTTGGATCACTTTTACCCTCTGTAACTAATCATTTAACCATGTTATGACAATGAGGAGCCTCTTGCATTGCAACAGTTTCAGCCTTTTGAAAGTCTTTCCCATTTTGTTTCCCTCCAATAATAGTTGAAGATGAGATTCCAGAGCTGACCTTGTGATATGAGATCAGCGTGTAAGCTTCGTTTCTTTGCTCTTTTCTATACTTTTTCCATCTATTCTGAAAAAAGGAATGTTAAAACTCAGCAGAGAGGACGACTCACTCTCAGATATCGATCATATTGTTTTCGACATTCTCCGCTTTGTTCCCTTACAATCTTAGTTCAAAATGAAATTCTGAAGCCAACCTTGCAATGTAAGATTAGCTTCTATTTCGTATTTCAAAAAATAAAAATATAACTCGTTAGAGAGAACAATTCAATCTCACATGTTGATCATAATTATTACTAGTTGGCTCAGAATGTTTTAACAACTGTTAGAAACGCGAGCTAATTCACTACCTAAACCTAAAAATGTAATTAATTGATATCTATTAAATTGACAATTAATAGCTATTACATTGGCAAATGACAAAACAGTAATTCAAAAGAGGGTGAGAGCTTATGAATAAGTTGACTATTTTTTTTTTGCTATTTAAATTTAATTGAAGGTAATTAGATTGAATGAATTGGGATCACTTAATTGTAGGCTTGACATTTTTACTTGACTCAACCGGAAATTAATTTACTTGGCTTGACTTGATTATGTTTCCGGTTTATCCTCATTTTTTAATTTTAGATTTTGAATCATTCTTAGCTCGATCAAATCTCAAATGACCACAGATATAACATCGTTTCCTCATTTATAAACTAAAATAAATAATTTAATAGAAAAATTTTAGGCTCTATTAAGATTCGATCAAGCTCAAGCTTGGGCTATGAATTTCGAACCCAGGCTTCTAGAAATATTTTCAAATCAAGTTTAGGCTGCAACCTAATGCTACGTTTGCTCAATTGTCACACTTAATATTGCTCTTAGGCAGGGACGAATGCACATTGGGAGCAAGTGAGGTGAGGAAACTCTAAAAAATTTCATATAAAAATATTATTATTTTAAATTTTGATTTCATAATTTTTTTTGCCCCCGTTAATTTAATTCAGTAATATAAGAGTATTTTAAATATTTTTCTCCCACTTAAAAAAATTCAGTAATATAAGAGTACTTTAAATATTTTGTCCCTACTAAAAATTTTTTTTGGATCCGTCCTGCTCTCAGGACATATAACCATATATACTACAAAAGACTCTTATAATGCATTAGGCTCTTTCCAATGAATTAAGAGTTGTGAAATACCTATAGTTATGCATAAGAGTCTTTTATTGTTGGTTATGATTTCTAGAAAAATGACAAACAATATATTAAATAGATAATAGATTCTATCATGCCAAACTTTTTAAAGATTTTTTAGTTTAATACTAGAATATGAGGCAAAATTCAATTATAACTAGAATAATTCAGTGGATCACAGATGGTGTAACAGAATTATGTTTGTAAGACATCAAGTGGTGGTTTAATGAACCTGGTGAGAACTCTAGGACTTGTAGTAGTGGTTGAAAATTATGTCGTTATGGATTTACATGATAGCATCGACACCTAAGCCTTTGAAGGTGTAGAAGGATACTCATTTGCGAAACTTAGAGAGGACGAAGTTAGTCCATTCCTGACCTTCAAGGTTACTCCTTTCTTTTTGCTTTTCTTTAATTTTAGATGAAGGTTCTGTTAAGGTTTGAAATTTATAATTTCCAATCACATGTTTTGGTTGTTGAAGGCGTGGTTCCTATTTTGCTTCAATATTCATTTAAAGAGTCACTAGATGATGATAAAGTTGAAAGCCAGGACCATAAACCTATAAAGATTACCATCCCTTCCATAAATGTGGAGGTGATGCTTGCCTTTCATGCTATAAAGGGTAGTTGTTTATTCCATAGATTAGAGACGGAACTGTGTTGTCTTATCTACATGAAACAATCCAGGTCAGTGACTCTAGTCTCTAAGACTGAAACTAGATGAATAAAGAATCTTTTAGTGTCACTTTATCTTGTTCTTTCGATCATATAGTGATCGAGCTAATTCTTCAAATCTTGTATTGTCAATTCATGCAATAATATACTTAATTCTCCTAATCTTTCATGAATTAATTAGAAACCAGGTATAATATGACACATCTTTTGTTACTGTTTAAGTCAATCCAAATTTTTTGAGACATAAAAATATTAAATGTGGAGAACCATTAGGTACTATCATAAGCTTATAGATTTCTCTTGCTTTGGTTGGGACCAAGTATCTAGGCTGTTAATTCTAGAAATTTCTATTTATTCATTGAGAATAAGAATTTTTATAATTTCTGATAAAAGGAAATTGGTTTAGCTTAGTGATTTAGTAGTTCTTAACAACTTAAAAAATGTTACACTTATATAATATTCTTAATAAGTTAAACTTATAGACACTAGGTATTTGATACAAGTTTTAATGCATATATTATCAAATAGGGGTGTAATGGAGCAAGGTGCTTATTTGGAGGCCCTAACATAAATTATGTTGGAATCATTGACCAACCAAATGGTATATCCATTTTTATGCTCATGTTTCATAATCTATGGTTTCTTATTTGTTCTGCCATAGTTTGTATTTGATATAACTTGTTTTTAGAGTAAAATTTAACGTCTATGGCATTTTCAAATGGAAATACAATACGCTATTGGAACTTTACAGTTTAACCTTAGAAAGGTGTAAAACATATTGTAAGCCATGGTGCTAAGAAGCTCATCATGTAACACCCGCATACCCACCAGGGAGGATATGCAAATGCCACACAAAACATAACTAAAACATGTCAAACAATCCAAAACACTTCTAAAAACTCAAGCAAACATATATTACATATCATTAGATGTTGTTGTAAACAAAACATATCAAACATATTGTACTATTCCAAATATATGCCATAAGTTCCAAATCCATCTTGTATTAAGGTTATTACAAATCATTAAACAAAACACAAAATACAACATGTCTCATTACATTAAAATATAACTTAGACAAAAGTATACATCTTCCAAAACAAAACACATCCTTCTTTGTCCATTGCGATTGTCCCAACCTTAGATATTCTTATCAGAACCTACATGGAGGCAAAACCACTGTGCTAATAGTTGCTTAGCATTCATATATACTAAATTAGATCATATCACATCAATCTTTAAT
>JANIJF010000007.1:6720213-6731155 GCA_024520955.1 Erythroxylum bequaertii
ATGTCGTACAACTGGGGCTTCTGCTACTAAATATCGGTCTACAACACAATCGTGTGTTACAATCATGCACCTAGTTCACAAATATGATTTTGTTGTCACACACTTGGCCGATACTGTTGCTAGGGCAGAGAAGTACTCTGATGGAACCCTTGCTACTAGTTCACAAATATTATTCACTGTGTCCTTTTTCATCACAGATGTTGTTGTAGTTCATCATGCAACTTTGGTATAAATTGCTGGTATATTACATAACTGGAGGTTTTTGTCATCATTTTCTTGTTTTAATCTTACTCCTTTACTCTCTCTGCAGGTAAAAACAATGAAAGTGAGTAGTCTCTCTCAAAGCAAGTCATAAGGACCTCAAGGAGTTCTTTTTCTGGTGATATAGTATATGTTAAGGTGCAAAGGTGTTGGGCTGTTGAGTTCTTAAATATATCATACTTCTTTCTGTTATTTTTGTTTTTCTCATACCAAGCCACTGTTTTGCTTATGCAGGGATTGTGAACAATCTCAAATTGCATATGTTACCTTCAAGGATTGTCAAGGAGCAGATACTGTTCTTCTATGAGTAAGTAATTTCTTTCAGCATTTTGTTGAACTATGTCTTCTGTTATTATTTCCTTTCATGTTTATTTGGCCCGGCATCGTGAGCTCGTGGTTGATCTGGTGCTTTCATTAGAAAGGAAATAGCTATGGTATCATCTATCTTTGTTATGAAAGTTTTCTCATATATTTACTTCAAACCCACTGTAATTTGTGTCCTTGTGCTTAAAGAACTGTAATTGAAACCCTTGCATCATCTCAAAAATGTTCGTTAGTCATAAGGTGCGTTTGGCATGACAAAGAAATTCTTTGCCTTTGGTTGAGTTGCTAATGGTGATCCTGACGCAATTCATGTTGAAGATATTGAATTCGTTATTTCTCATGATGCATGTTTTGGGAGTAGTTGTTTGTTTGTCATTAACAAAATTGACTAGTTTATTTGCATATTGCTTAATGTGTTTGTTATCATGGATTATTTAATTTTCTATTCTAAATGGATTAAATGTTTCAAGTTCAATAGGAACCTCAAGACAATAGTTACTTTGATACGCTCAAAGTTCTTTTCTAGAATCCAGGTTGATTTCATTTCCTTAATTCACTGTTGTTGTACATTATCTTGTTATATTTTGTTAAGATTAATTGCTTATGTTCATGCTTTTTGAATTTGTTCATAAAAAGAATTGAATTATCGTGTTGTTAGTTTGTCTGTATTAAATTAAGATCACAATAAAGTAGTTAGTATTTCATTTTTTAGATATATCAACATGTTTGTGAGCATAGTAGTTTTACAATTCTAATATACTTCTTGTTTCTTTCTTTTTTTGTCGTAGGATGGTGATAATTAGGAGTGGACAAAGAGGTACTTGATGAAGGATTTTGGAGTACCCATACATATTGGTTTTGTTTAATATTTAGATTAATTCACTTATATTCTTTATAGAATGTAGGATGATATTGTAGATGAACATTTTAGCTAGTGATTTTTTGCTTTTGCATTTTGAATATGTTAAAAGGTTGAATTTTACAGGTCTATATGGACTATATATCATATATAAATGTAGTTTTTTTGTCGTTTACATTTGATAGTATGTACACAATTAAGACATACATTAATATCTATATATTTCTTTTAATGTATATATGGATGTTGCCTACATAATAACAAGAGTTTGATTTTACTTTAAATAATATTTATAACGAAAAATAAATTGTTAATGTTATTGTTATAAATTGTTGCCTAAAAAAATTTACTTTGTTGCCTTAAAAAGACTTAAAAGTGTTGCAATATTTGTTTAATAATGTTGTTATAGTTTGAAACTAATGTGTTACTTTAGTCAAAACTTAAAGCAACATTTGCCTAATCAAAAGGTTTTGTTGCCTTATGTTAATTGCAGCACCACTTCTTGTAACAATATGATTTCTGTTGTCTTAGTAAAAAGACAACGATAATTATACTTATGGCTAAGTTTTCGTCTGTTATCTAAAACACTTTTTATCGTATTGTAGTTATGCTTTTTTCGTAGCCGATTGTCTTTTTGGTAATAGTGACTCGATAATTAGGACTTTAGTGTTGCTAGTGCTTCCACTCTAGATGAAGTCCCATATAAATTTATTAATTCTCTTCACGACTTCTATTATAAGTTCTGCCCAGTTCTTTTATCTTAAAAAGTAACAAAAATATGAAAAAAAAACTAGATAGAGAATACGAAAGTTATAAAAGGAAAAGGACAAAAAGTAAAAGTATGAGTACAGTTTAGAGAGAGGTTTGAAATAAATCCTTTTAAAAGTAAAATATTAATTAAAGGAATATATATATATATTCCAAACGAGTTAATTATTTGGAACTTATTACAAATTTAGGGGTGTGTCTAAATATTCACCAGCTTTGGAATGTTGTAAAGACGCAAAAAGAGTCTGAATTGTCAATTGTGCTACTCGTCCTTCGTTATTATTTTTTCTATATTCCCAAAGCATTTGGTCCGTCAATACAACTGCTACATGCATCCATTCTTCTCTGATCTATCGTTTTATCTTTTTCTTTCAGACACTGAGAGGCATGCTTATGTTTATTAGGAGCATAGCCAAAAAATTATTACAGATTTGTATTAGCTTCCTACCACTACTAATTCAAATACTTGAATACTTATGGATACTATATTTATGGTCTTTGCTTAGAAGCCTCTCCATTTCTTTCTTTAGACCTAAAACAAGCAAAGGTAAGAACGCTTCAATTTAGACCATAGACTATGTGTAATACTTGATGCTTGACTAATAACAGACCACAGCAGGTCACTGCCACAACGTTCAAGTCATGAATCTGACCGTAATTTACACGGTGAAGCCCACTTGGCCTTGTAGCCAGTTGGTGAATGTCATGTCAGCATCCGTTGAGGACCACTCATTCTCTCACGTCTTCTCCGAGGAATGACTCGTAGACTTAATTAGTAGAGTCCGTTTCACGATATGAAATATTCCTTCTTGCAGGAAATAGCTATAATTCTCTATTCCTCAATCAATCTTCCTGATCTCTGGTTGATTCAGTAATCATCAGTGCCATGGCCAGGCCCCTCTTAAACCTCTCGAGCTCCATGTACAAGTTTCCAACCCTAATTAGTCCTATCTTCCTTTTGGTTTCTCTAGCAACAGTATTTAGTCTGTTTTCCATTGTTACGTTTCTGTGTGCTTCTCATAACTCTAAACGATCTCACCGAAGAGACAAGGAAAGCAGTAATTTAGGGCCAAATGATAACAAAAAGCTTCTCTCCAAGTTAAGCAGTAACATTAATGAGAAGGCTCATATGATGGTAAAGATGATATCTTGGAGGAAAGTGCAAGATGGAGAAGAAGATGATGGTAACAGTGAAGAAGCATTATGGAGGAGGACAGTCATGTTAGGTGAAAGGTGCCGTCCACTCGATTTTTCCGGGAAGATTGAATATGACTCGGAAGGTAATCTTTTAAAGGAACCATCATCTCTCAGTACGATTGCTCCTTCCAGAAAATTCTGAGCTTTCTTGCTCAAGTGAGGCGAGGGCCATCATAATTTTCCAGCTCCAAACTATTCTACTCCGACCACAGATATCTGGGGGGGTCATTTGTATTTTTCGTTTGTTTTCTCTGCATCTGTGTAGTTTGTCTGTTTCATCTCTTCGAATCAAATTGTTGAACATACTGATCTCTAGATTGGTTGATGTGACTAAGTTGTATAAAAGAAGGAAACTGTTGTCGATTGCTGTGTTGGATGAAGGTTTTTAACACAGATTTCTCCCAACTCAATCGTTTGTGACTTCAATCCAGAAAATAGAATTATGAATTTTTCAATCGATGTTCTTCAGACATTGGTGGTAATTCCTATTTTAGACAGTGATACAACTCTTTGTTGGTAAAGTACACTAAGCCCTATCGTATTTTGATATTTTCTTTAAAATGCCTAACAATACAAATTAATTGTATGCACAGTCTGGAATGACAATTAATTTTTTATATATAAATAAAATGGAATTAATCGATAAATAATGGAAAGAATTACAGAGAAGACAAAATTTTAAAGGGTATAACCCTTTACACTCCTTACACTAAGGTACAAGGAATAAAAGCAACATATAATCAGTTAAAAAAGGAAGCAAGCAGTCGTTACCATATCAGTTGAACATGTTGGTGAAGGTTCTTTATGATTAGTATTTCACGAATTTGTCAGATTATATCTAACTGAATGGATTCCTAGGTTGAGCAATGATTAGCAAATCTTCGTTTATTACGTTCCCGCCATAATGTATACACACATGTTCCCAAGACTAGGATGAAAAGACGTTGACTATGTTCTGAACGAGTTGTTCCAGCTGATAGATTATGTATGATATCCGGTATAGTGCAACTAGGGGCGTTCCATCTACAAAGTCATGTAATCATTTCCCATATGCAAGTGTTGAACGAGCAAGTGAAGAAAGAGATGATCATGAGTTTCAGCTTAGAGTTGACATATAGGACAGAAACGATCGATTTGTATATAAGGCAATCGATTTGAAGTAGGTAGTTTGTTTTGGATAGCCAGCCAAAGGTTAAAGGATATCCGAGGGGTGAGTGCTTTGTTCCAAATAATTTTGTGCCAGTCCATTACTAGGCATCTTCTTCGCAGGAGCTCCTTGGTGGTTTTTGTTGCTAAAGGACTAGATAGGGTGCCCTTTCGATTGGAGGACGACAACAGAAGTAGGGTCATTACTTGGGGAGCTAGTGATGTCATCTTTAACCATATCACCCAATGTTAGCAACTGGTTGAGAAAATGAGAATGTGAAAAACTTGTAGTCACCTACTAGATGCTTCGACTTTAAAGAAAATAAGAGTTTAACTAGCGCAACCATAATGATCATTTATCAAGTAAAATCTGCCATAGTCACTTAAGGAGCAATGCCTGATTAGTAACTTTGATAGAGGAAATATTCAGACCTCCTTTTTCCTTGGGTAAACAGATATCAATCTAACGAACTTTGGCTAAACCTTTAAAGCCATCCGGATGAGACCAGAAGAAATTCCTAAAGATTCTTTCGATGATCTTAATGATGTGTTGAGAGAGAAAAATATGGGAGCTCTAACAGATATGCAGGAAGTTTAGCACGAAATTAATAAGTTGAAGTTTACCTGCATAGGATAGCTTTTTATTTACCCAAGAAAAGAGTCTTCTCTGAACACGTTCTATAAGGGGTAAGCTTTCCTGGTAGTTAAGACACTTGGTGGTTACTAGAAGACCAATATACATATTGGGAGGGCTGGCACATTGCATATCTGTAGCTTGTGCTATAAAAGGGTAAATGCTAGAGCCCACTTTGGAAAGAAGAAATAGACTCTTATTGAGATTGATATGCAATCCAAATTAAATCTTAAAAATATCCAATGCCGTTATGAAGGTGTGAATGGAGGTCATCTAAGCTCTACAGTAAAGAAGAAGATCATCAGCAAAACTAAGGTTAAGTAGAGCAATCTTCTTACATTTAGAATGGTATCTGAATTTCAGGTTAAATTGTGCTTCATGTTTAATGATGGAACTGAGAATTTCCATGCTTAAGATGAAGATGTAGAGGGATAAAGGATCCCCCTGATAGAGCCTCCTAACTACCTTAAAAAACTTGGTAGGTCTTCCATTAATGAGCACTGCGAAGGAAGCAGAAGTGATGCATTGCTTTAACCAAGTGACAAACTTAGTAGGGAAACCAAAGGCTTGGAGCATGGTCCATTTGAAATCCTAGCTGATGTTGTCGAATGCTTTATGAAAATCAATTTTCATTGTACAGTTGTGAGCATAATTGGAGTGAGAGTATCCCTTAAGAAGTTTTTGGACTATGAGTATATTATCATTTATATAGCGATCCTATATAAAAGCTCCTTGGTTATCACTAATCAAGGGAGATAAGACCCTCTTCAATCTCATAACGAGTATTTTAGAGATTTTCTTATAGAGGATTTTGGTACAAGTGATAGGTTAAAAGTCTCCAAATGTAGAGGGATTGAGACTTTTAGGTTTCAAGCAGAGAAAGGTATGATTAGTTTCCTTAAAGAGGATCCTGTTGGTAAAGAATTCCCTAACTGCCTGTTTCATAGAAGATCCTATGATATGGCATGATTTTTGAAAGAAATGGCCATTAAATTCATTAGATCCAAGTGCTTTTGAACCATCCATAACAAAGAAAACCCTTTCGATTTCACTATCATCAACCGATTGGGTGAGAAGCTTACAATCAAGAGAAGAAACTTGTTGCACGTTTGGTAAGCTCAATTCGTCGAGAAATACATTCGAAAAACCATACGAACTTAGAAGAGAAGCAAAATAACGTGTAGTTTCCTCTTAGATTTCATGGGGTTCCAGGAGTAGTGCATATTGCAGAGGAGATAAAGTAAATTTTGATGAAGTTGCACTGCGCAAGGGTGGATTTAAAGAAAACGCTAGTCCATTGATCGTTATGTATAACCCATTGTATTTTTACTCGTTGTTGAAGTAGAGAATGATGATTACTCACAACTTACAAATAATTGGTGAGTGCCACCTTTTCCTTTTCCATAAGTTGCGGGTCGGTAGGATGTAATGCAAGCATGAACTAATTAGCCTCAAGTTTAGATCTGCTCGAATGGATAACAGATAGAGTTGAACCTTGCACAATTTCATACATTTGAGCTTTTGCTTGATACATTTCAACTTTTGGGCACAACAATATTGCTGAGTATCTGCACAACTAAAATTCGTTCCCAGCTTGAACACATCTGGAAAACCAAAACCATACACAAGATAGTTGTTAAATTTAAATGGAAAATGAGAAGGGAGTTGTTGAAACTAGTTACCAACGAGAATTGGAAAATGATCTGTAAATAACGAATCTTTAAAAGTTACGTAAATGTTTGGAAAGGCAGATAACCAAGTGTCGTTTACCATTGCACGATCAAGTTTTTTCTTATAAGCTAAGATGAAGACTGTTTATTGGACCAAGTAAATGTATTACTAAAAAATTTCAGATTATTCACTCCTATATCTTGAGCACAATTCTTAAAGTCCTCTTAATAATTTTTAAGATTACAATATCCTTGAGCTTCCAAGGGAAAGAAGGTGGAATTAAAATCATCACAAATCAACCATGGCAGTGTTATATAGCTGCTAAAGTTTCGAAGGTTGCTTCATAGATTTCTTCTTTGGAATGAGTGGTTACTCACATAAATAATAGAGGTGTTTAAAACAACATTTACCTGTAAAAAAATCAGATGGAGATGTATGGCTTGTTTAGTGGACTCCAACAAATCAACTTTAAGTTCTTCTTGATTATAAAAAAGGCTAATACGGCCAAAAGCATATTGTTAACGATTAGAGAGTATGCCCCACTAAGGGTCGAGAAGCGGCATTTGCAGAGGTTCTGAAGTTTTATTTTGGTTTCAAGAAGTGTAATGAGCATTGATTTTTCATGTAAAACAAAGTCCCTTAAAACCAAAAGCTTAAAAGGTTTATTTATTCTACGCACATTCCATGTAAGGATGGACTTTAGAGGGGTGAACTAGTAGGGCTTTTATTCTTTCCCCATTTGGAACGTCTTCTCTCTACTGTATGGAAAAGTTGTTCATTCTTCACTGCAGCGTTACTAGTAGCGTCAGCTTGAAAGGTGGCAATAGTTGGGACCAATGAGGTATCAGATAAAGTAGGAGAGGGTCAGAATTCAGTGGAAGTACCCACCAACCCATTTGTGGTATATTCCTGAGTTCATGATCCTGGGTGTTGTTGCTGTATAGTTAAGGTTTTGCATTTATTTTGTTGGATTAAGACGCTAGTTGTTATTGATTTGATAAGAGAGTCATGTTCTGGTCTGAGGATGTTCAAGAAGGACTTCATATGGCATGTGTTGCATCTTTTTGGTGTGACTTGTTCCACTAGAGCTGCAGAGGGTATGGTATCCAAGTGAGGGACAATCACTTGTTATTCAAAAACATCTAATCCCATCAGCTCTTGTTAACTTCCGGTAGCAAATGTTTTCCCAATAGTTTTCTAGACTTGCCTACCAGACTTGGAAGGTGGCCTCCATTGGTAGGATATGGCAATGTTATCCTCCCATAATTTACGATCTTTACCCAACCTCATTATAGGTATTTCATTCTGTAATTCCTTAGAGAGCTCAGTATTAATATAGCTTTCGGCGTAACCAACTCTTCTCTTCATAACAGTATTTTCATCTATATAGAATGGCTTTTCAAAATAACTAGCCAAAGAGCTTAACCCCTGGGTGGTCAATATTCCAAGGGAATGTGATGGAAATTTATCTAGATAGGGACATGCCAAAAGCATATTTTTTCAAACCATAAACTAGGTTATCACACTTGTAAGAAAATAGATTGGTTCCTAAGATGCCAGGGATCATCTTAAGTATTCTTAAAGCCTCAGAGATAGCTAAGAAAATGAAAAGAATGAGGTTGTCTTTAGTGAGCAAAACATTAATTAAACCTCTAGCTTTCTAAGTTTTTGTGGCCCATCAGAGTATGAGTGAGAAAGTTGGCCATTTTTCAAAAAAGAACCCAATAAGAGTTAATTCCCAGCTATCAGCTCCCTTTTGGAGTATTAAAAGATCTGGACATACGATAAGCTTGCTATCCATCTCATGAGGTGGCGTGAAGGTGAGGGTCAAGGTTGGTGGATCCCCAACCACCTGCTTCCATGTTTTCAGGGGAGGGTGTGTAAATGAGGAGGACGATGGTGATTTCTGGGTAGGCTGTATCAATGGAGTGGAGAGATGGAGGTTGGGTTGCGATGGTTGCTCAGGAGAGGAGGAGGAGGTTGGTTTGGCAGGGAAGGGCAATGGGGAAATTCATAAATATGCATGTTAGAGTTGACTATCATAGTGCTAAAGATGGAAGGTGGCATTGGTAGGTGTTGTTTTGACAATAATGCTTAAGACAAAAACAATTTTGGGTTCTGGCGGGATGACAGAATTTGAAATGGAAAGACAAGTATGCCCTGGGGAGGATCAAAGGGTGGTTTAATAGGGGGGAAACATGCAAAGGAGGTGAATCAGGCATGTGTAAAGAGAAGTAGGAGACTCTCTCACATCATTTAGAACCTCAACCATTCATAGTTACTAATATCTGGGGAGTGGCAATAATTTCCATGTGATAAATCTTTGATATTATATAAAAAGTTTAAGTATTTATTGCACACATTAAAGCTTTAAAGGACCATAACTCACTAATCAAGTAAAAAATTAAAAATAATTTAGTATAAGGATAGTGACATAAATATTACCTTCTTCTTCTACTTTTTTCTTAATAGAAGAAACATCAATAAAATGATGTCTCTCAAAGGGTCAAGAGGGGCACACACCTCAAATCATATTGAGATGAAATTGATAACTCTCAATTACTTCAAGGAGATTCTTATCATCTACATTAACAACTATTTTATTTATAAGACATCAAAGATGATGTTCTCTTCAATCAATCAAGAGCTTGTTTTATCACTTATAAAAGCATTCAACAAAGAAGAGAATTCTAGATTTTGTAAGCATAAAGGTTAATAAATCAATTAGTTTTAACGAACTAAATTCTATATTTAAAAAAATCCTTAAACTTAGTCAAGGACCTAGTATCAGATGTTATCTTGGAATTTTTCAACAATGATAAGATGCTTAAGAAGTTAAACAAAAATTTCATTCTTCCACTACCCAAATCCTTTAACTCTTTCATTTATCAAAGACTACATACTTATTTTATTACAACACTGTATATGAAATTATTGTAAAAATAATTTTAGTAAGCCTTCAAATAGTGTTACCTTATATTATTAGCTTTAAGCAAGGAACCTTAATCTAAGGTTGAAACATCGGTTATACATTAAATGTGTAGACTTTACAACATAACTGATGAGACCTTAAACTATCTCTTATTGAATTGTTTTTTCTCTAAACAATTATGTGATCAAATTTAAGTTTTGGATGGAAAATTCAATAACAATTAAGACTAGATCCACATCACTGAGTGGACAACAAAATTTTCTTACCATAATAAAGTTGCTCTTATCATTTTTTTAAACTAGCATTTAATTATATTATATACAATATTTTGAAAGAAAAAAGCATGTCAGTTTTCACTAGAGAAGTAAAATATATGTAAGATTTCTATCAAAGCAATATTAATTAAGTTAAGCAAATCATTATTGCCAAAGACATCTCTATACTAGTGAACTCAAACATGGTAGTCAAATGGTACTTTAGTTGCATAATTATACTATATTGTCTACTATATATCTTGGCATGGAGCTCCCTCGCGGACTCCCATAAGTTCACGGTTACGCAAGACCATTTTGTGGGATTGCGATAGTACGTTCTGTTCACTGCTACACAGGATCCGTATGGGAAATGTGTAGTACGTTCCGTTATGGATCCACCCAAACCATTATGATGTACTTATGTGTTTACATGTGTTGACAAGTTTGATGAATGTTTAACTGATGTGAATTGTGGTTTTGGTTTGACAGGTTGAGATATAAATGTTTTATGGATTTTATGATAAATTGCTATAATCATGAAGGTCTTCAAGGGCTTTTGTTTATTTCCGATTATAAAACTGTTACCCATGAGCGTTAAAGCTCACCCCAACTCCTTCCCATCGGCAGGTGATGAGAAAGTTAGCGAGTGATCGAGATGAGCGTCAAGGCATCACTCCATTTTGCTCTTTTGATCTTTTGAAAATTAGAATTTGTAAAACAGTGCTTTAGTTGCATTTTGAGAAATTATCATTTTAAAAAGTTTGTATTTTGGATTATGTTGTAAGGTGGCTCAAAATGCCCGCTAAAGCGTTGTAAAACTCTTATTTTGATGCGAATGAAATACATATGCATTATGGTTGTTTATGGCTTTTCAAATTTTTACATTGCTATTTCAA
>JANIJF010000007.1:6912758-6922781 GCA_024520955.1 Erythroxylum bequaertii
TTTTGTTAATTATACTTTTATCATTACAAGTTTATATTTTCAAACCAAATATTAACATAGAAATTCTTTAATAGTAAACCAAACAAAGTAGTACACATTTCTTTCTATTCCTCATCTTTTCGATTCCTAAGAATAATCACTCTATTCCTTATTTATTCCAACCGTTGAACTAAACAAGTTGTTACGGACTAATAACCATTCTATTCTTTATTTATTCCTCATCTTTTTTTTTAATGAGTATGTGTAATATTTATTCAAGCTCTTTACCGAGATAAGGAAGAGAGTTGAAATTTGAGTTTTCATATATTTTCCTTAAAAAAATTTATTCGAATGTCTTTATCAATTATTTAAATTGTTGTTAGTGATTTTTTTTTGTTAGCCCACGAGGTGTCTTAGGAGGTTCCCAACTGTGAGAAGGCGCATTTAAGTCATCCACTTCCAGACTAATCCCCGCACGCACCGGGTCAGCCTTTAAGGAGTAAAGTGCAGGTAAAACAGATTGAGTGGTTTTTGCAATACTGCTTAACTTGTTGCAACTATATGAACTTAAGAAAAATGATGGATCATAAGCATTACAGATTCAAGATGTATTACTGCAGTAGGCAAAATAAATATTCGTATTAAATGGGATAATTAGTTCACTTGTGCTTAAACTTTTATCTTTCTATGATTGAGTTCTAAACTTCTCCATGGAGTTCTAAATTATATCCTTTTGATATTAGTCCTTTTAACTCTTTATAATTTTGTCAAATTAAAATCATCAACCTTAAAAATTATGAATGATTATAGGGATGACAATGAGTCAACTCATAAGTCCAAACTCAAGTGTTTTCAATGGACCAGTCTATGGGCTCCCAAGCCTAGATCGCCCGATATCTAACTTTTTTAAACAAAATGACATCGTTTTATTTAAAAGAGTTGAACTTAAAATCGGCCTGAGCCTGGATAGCGCAGGCCCAAACCTAATTAAAAAAAAACATTGTTTTATACTTTTAATTCAAAAATTATTTAAAAAGATTAACGAGACTGGCCTATGCCATCCCTAGGAATGAAAGCTTTTTGTGTTAGAAGTAAAACAAAAAAAAACTCTAATCAAAGCAATAAAACACAAAAATCAACAACTTTAGTAATTACAAGATAAAGTAAGAGAAAATTACATTAACGTGGACAAATTTTTGTGTTTTTATGTATCAAAACAGATAATTAAGACTATGTAAATCTTCTTCACTAATATTTAGGGATAATAGTATATGTAAACTTTTATTGTATCAAGCAACTCAATTTACTCGGATAATATTTCTTTGAACCCTATTATTTTTTGAAGAAAATTCTAAGAGTATTGTCGAAATTAATGATATACAAACATGACACATCATGTAGAGTCACTTTGTGACACCTCATTGTAATGCTAAGCACATGTGGATGTAACATAAGTATTTGAAATCAAAATAATATTACGTACATATGATACTGCGACACTTGTGTGGTAAGGAATAGAAATTACTCTTTTCTTAATAAATGCTCATGTTTCAATTCGAAAGACGTGTGACAAGGAAAATCGTGGGCAATGTTTGGAGCTGATATTCACTTTTTTGCGTGGATAGCCTTCCAAAATGATATAAAAATGGGATGAAATGGAAACATTTATAAGCCATGCTGTTCAAAGAATCTTTGTTGAAGATTCAGTTTGATTCTCAAATGAATTTTATACACTTTCTGATTGAATTCTAACGAAATGATAGTGGTAAAAATGCAACAATGATTCTATGTAGACAGTCCCGTGATTTTATTGTCACAATTGACAATGCCACTCAAACAGATGTCTTTTGGACGTGGTTAGATAGATGTCATATCCAAATTTGTCGGTCAGATGTAAGACAATGTTTAAATTGAATTCTATAGCATGCTTGTAAATGTCCCAACACCAATATAACTCACTAGAAGTGTACTGGCTGCCTCCGGAATCACAAAGTTGTCCGCAACGGTCTGCATCAAATTGACCTAATCTATTCTTATGTTGCTGCATGTTCTTACGTAGTACGACATTTTTTTTTTTACAATTAGTCATACCTCAAGAGTTCAAGCCAACGACATATGGAACCAAAACTTTATGCACTGTCCTCGATTATAGATCGAAAGGCATAACGATGAGCTGAAAATGAAACAACTTACAGTGCATCAAGAAGAAAATAACATGAAAAGGAAAGGGTCAATACTTGAAAAAGTGTCCGAGTTTCAGATACTGCAAACCATAACCACTTATTTTCCTATCAAAACACGGGAGAGAACAATCTCCTCTTCGCTGTCCAAGATCTCTCACCAAGTCTATTTTAGAAAATCTTTTCAAAGGTCCTGAGGGCCGTTAATTTCCTGGAAAATTATGATATCACTACCTTTAGGTATTATATTACCGCTTGTGCATTGATCCAACGAATGTATCAGTTGTAATGAATTACCTTATTCTGAATCACTGCTCCATCAGGAATTTCCAATTTCTCACCTGATTTTGCAACAACACTCACTTTTCCCTGCAAAAGAAAGACAAAGTTACAGTAAAGCTTTTACAAGTATAAGCAAAACTAAGAAAAAATTATGCAGTCTGATGACTACAAATCCAGCAAAAAAATTTGGAACAAAGCAAGCTTAACACTTAACTAATCCAATGATTGCATTGAAGGATGCACCTAAACCCAAGGAAGTTAAAATAAGGCTTTAGAGCCCCTTCTGCACTAACGTTAGAAATCTTCATAGAGCATATAAACTTTTTGACGTACCCGAAAATGGCCAAAGAAGAACTTTTTGATGAAGCAAGGGCTTGTGGTAAATACTCTTTCTAGTTCAAGACGAAAGGGGGGAAAAGAATAGAAGGAAAGAAGATCCACCAGTTCTACTAAGGGACACCATATAATTGGCAAGTGAAGCTTTTCCACATGCCTAGAGCGAATTCAGTGCCTTTGCATAGACTTCGTTTTACAACTCAGGCATTCATTTATCTCTTTACACCAATCACATCAGCAGTTCTTTCCACATTTGAGAAAAAGAAAAAGATCTCATATCAACATGCAGACCAGAAGCATGTTTGATTTTTTCCATGAGAGAATCACATAATAATGTCAAATTTATGGGTTTGTTTTGGTCAGTAGTTCCAGCGTAAAAAAATCTAAAAGCAAGATGAGAAAACCAAAAAGTGATAACTAAATTTTTTTTACTAGGATCTACGAAAGCAATTAAGTTCAACAACATAGCCAGTTTCCATGATGGTATACCAATCAATTTGGCCAGTAAAATAATGGAAGTTATGAGTTGTGAACTTTTTTTTTTAATTTTTACAACTTTTTTTTTCAATGGATTCAAAATGCTACATGATGAGGATTAACAAGAAAGGTATCAACAACTTATCCAAGTTTTAAGGCTTTTCCCTGCATTTAAAGACAGCATAGTGCTCATTTACCACATGAACATTTTAGAAAATATGGATTGGTAATAAGCCATCGTGAACCTGGAATGACACTCCTACTAAGCTACCAGCATTGACACCGCCAACCTATTACTACACAGCTTAGACAATCAATCATAGCAAGTCCCGTACAACACAACTGACTCAAAGCACACCATATGGTCCAATATATATTCCTAACTCTTTCCGCCCCATTATATGTAAAGCATGCAAATGGCTAGAACATGTGTCTACTATGCAGGTTGAGGCAACAACTATTTGACAAGAAGTCAGATTGCAAGTACTACCTTGAGAGTAATATTGGCTCCAAACCACACATCACCAACAACCTTAAGGCTATCAAGCTCAACGATGCTGGGTATTGACTTAAATCTACTTAAGAAGTTCCCGACCTGTGAAGAGTAATATATAAACCAGAGTAACCAAATTTGAACTTAATCATGGTCTACAATAAGCAAACTAAAAATTTACCTTCTTAAATTCTGGACCTAGCTCAATAGAAGGATTTGCAGGATTAGTTCTAGCTTTATTTCGGACTACAGATCCATCTTCTAATATATAAAGATCAGACTGCGATATAGGGTAAATAAAGTTGATTAATTCCGCAAAAACTGCTATCCAATAATCTAAAGCACAAAAATAAAAGAAAGCAACCTGAACAAGCAGCAAATCTGAAGTTGCCTTCACTGGAAGAAACCGAGATCGTGGTACATTTATACCAATAGCATGATCAAAAAACTGTCATAAACAGGTGGAAATTAAGATCAAATGAAGTCTACATTTCACATTCACAATAAAGATCAGTAAGGGAATCAAGTACCCTAATTGCTGCACCAGCTGCAGTTTCTAACTGAAGGACTTTAACTCCATCCACTTCCTGAAAAAGAAAAGCATCCATGTTATCTGAAAGTTGTCCATCTTACTGTTGAACCTTTCGACTCCATCTTCTCAAAATACAGGGCATGAAAATTGGAAGAAAACCTTCGGGTTTGGAATTATCTCCATCTTCAAAGCATCAGCTTCCACTAGCCTTTTGATTGCCTTCAAGTTCACCCACCTGTTAAAAGATCCATATTAGTACTGTATATCAAGTGACTGCTGTTGCATTAATTACAAGATTTACTTACAAATTGTTTGTGTTGAAAATTTTGAATTTTTCTATTGACTTGAACTCATTGACCTGTTTCAAAAATATAATAGTTAGACATCTTCCCCACAGATATTACCAACACGATGAAATTTAAGACAATCTGAAAGCAGCTTATATCAATGTTAGATTGTTTTGCAGGCAAGTGAACAGACTTTAAACAGTGATTTGATAATAAGACTGTTACTTCTGTCAGCCTTGGCATTTTACTTGGTGCAGTTTGTCTTGTGGATATAGGATAACACACCCCAAAAAGCACCTTGGTTTTTCTGTATATATACAGGTTATATAGTAGATGATCTGACTAGCCCAAGCCCACTATCTATAAAGAGAAAGATGAACCAGTGGCTTACATGCTGATCAGGGACCTGGGCAATCTCCAGTAGCTGCATGACATAATCAAGGTGGAAAGCATTAATTAACATAGATGTTAGGGAGAGTAGCACCGAATAATTCATGGTTACGATGAAAGTATTTAAATAAAGTTAACAGTTTTAAAGTTCCAAAAAATGAGAGAGCATAAATGGTAAAAGTAAACCATATCCATTTAGAGAGGTATACGGAGATGTAAGTATCACTAAATAATCATTTGTAGTTCTCATCAAACTATTTCGAGGAGAAGACTAAAATAGGATTCAAATGGTCCACAGTTAAAAGGGAGTACATCCAATTAGCAAAACCTCTTAAATTTCCCAGCAAAAGACAGTACATGTTAACAAACTTGTTCCCAATCAACATGCTTATCAATGTGTACCGCTAATCTGCAACAAAATAAATATTGAACAGACTCCAAGTAGAGCAGAATGGAAATAGGGTGCTATATGAAATTGATAGGTATGTGCGATTATGTTTAGCTACTTCAAATATCAGATTTGAGAGGTTGCTAGTCGCTGCTAAAAAGTAAAGGTTGCAGGCAATTCACAATGTCAAGGGAGAAAACAAAACCACTTCCTCCTTCAAATAATCCAGAAAAGGCCACGCCCATCACTTATCTTAGGGATTTATTGCCTTAATTTCAACTGTTTCCAAATAATTAAAGAAGAGGTCTTGAAGTTACTGTTCCTAGCTTCAACATGCCTCAAAGCTAATTTCCTATCTGAGTACTCTTGGTGGAATCTGGAGGTGCATGCATAAGATTCAACAATCTTAGACATGAGAATAGAAAAAAAATTCCAACAATCCATGCGTGCTAAGAGAAGTAAATTTAATTATTTGAATAGTTAGAATTCAAACTTTGACTCCAGATAGTCCTCTTCCAAACTTTTTACTTGATGTGTATCCATACAAAATAAGTCACTATTACGTATTGTCAATTCAAAATAATCTGCTTTAGAGATACCTTACGTAGCAACACTACATAGAGCACACAGTTTATTATAAAATGGACATCAAATATCCAAGACACATGCCTAAACTTAACAGTATTTTATATTTTCAGCTTAAAATATATTTCAGAGATAGTAGCATGAAGTTGTAACAGTTCTAACACATGAAACCACTTAGCTCAGCAGTTCATTTTTGACTGTTTATACACAATTAGTTATTTTAAAGTTTTAACAGATTTTGGAAAGTCATCTATGTGGTTTGATAAGATCACTTTTGACCATCTTCATGGATGATCCTTCACAGGAAAGTGAAAACAAGACATAAACAAAATCTAAACCTAAGTAAAAAAGGCCTACCTGAACTTTCCCTTCATAAGAAATTAGAGTACCACCTTTGACATCAGCAAGGGTTTTAGGGGTCACCTATAAAAGGACGAAACTATGAGAAAACAGCTCTAAAATGGAAAAGTCAAACTTAAGTAAGATCATATCTCTTTACCTCCATACAGTATTCATTCTTGTTTGTGATTAAATGATTCAAGATTTCTGGAACATAAGTCAAGGATAATTGCTGGTCTAAAAGCCCCAACTTTCACCTGTTTCACCCTTAAATAATAATAAATAGCATTGGAAAAACTTAAATTTTGGATACTCAGATCAACAACAGCACCAAGGTTATCTGAGTTTGCAACAAACACATACTCCTTACCCTGCGAAGGATAAAGGAACACAGAAAAAATGTATGATATTCAGGTAAATTTTGAATACAAGTTACTGCTCAACACTTAAGGTAAAAACATAATCCTGCATCACATTGTGAACCTGTGATAATAAAGCATCAAGCTTGCCACTGTTATACAACGATGGGAAAACATCACCATGTCCAGGAGGATACCTTCAAGCGAAGAAAACAGCTAATAAAGAACTTCTCATATAATCAATCAAAGAAAACTAACATTTACACTCTCATCATTCGTACATAACTACACACCAAAAAGGCCATTCCATGCAGAAATGCTCCTTGTGCAGTTTAAGACACTTTTTTTTCCTCTATATTTTAGAAATTTTCTAAAGTGATTACTCTAAACTTTACTTCTTTAGGTGAAGCTGACCAAGACAAGTAACTAATTTCATGTAAATTAAATGTACAAAAGCTATTATTATATGCCTGTCATACAGTTCAAATGCAACCCATGTTTGATAGTTGCAATGAATTACCCTTTACTGCCCACAAGTGCAGCATACTTCATGCTTCAAAATTTAGGTATTCTACATTGGTCAAACTCCAATATAGAGCAAGAACAAATAGGCATGAATCTCAAAATAGAAATTAACAAGCAGGGAATTGGAAAAAAAAACATGAAATTTTAATTTTTACAGTTGAAATATAATAATAAACACAAATTAGTTTTATTCATGAAAATTCATAGATATTACAAACTTTTATCACTGAAATGCCTGGTAATCCATCAAATAAAAAGCCAGTGACAAAGGAATGAAAATATATCTGACAAGCTTACCTAATAATGAAACCACAAGGGCATTGTATTGAAGAGCCTTTAATTCAACTTTTCAGATATCAACTACCCTAAGCACTATGAGCATATTTCCATTGCATGCATAGTCACATATGCTAACAATACTTAGATTTAGCAATATACAATGGGGGCATATATACAAACTCATATGTGTCAGCTGCTAAACTCCTCCCTCCCTTCCAAATATATAATTAAGTCCATCTCTCAAACAGGTATTAGTAGAATTTATAATTCAAATGCACAAAAGCAATAGTATTATGTGTCCACATATTCATTCCCCAGTAGAAAATTTTCATTATATAGAAGAATACCATCCATCTTTTCCAGTCTGTCCTTTGCTTGGCAGTGGCAAGAAATCATCAACAACAATACGAGGATACTGGCTCTGTGCAAATCCAAGGGAATAAAATATAAGTTAATTGTTTTATCTTATCTGGAAGCGCACAATTTAACACTGAAATGCTAGCCAAACAGCAATACTACACACCTGATTGAAAGAATGGATCTCAATGTTTGATTTTGTGTACTTCTCCACAATCTAAGCAGGAAAAGAAGTAGTTAGTTACCACTGAAATGAAGCCAAAACATAAAACATCAAAGACAGAATTAAACATCAAGGTCAGACCTTAAGTGTATCTTCATGAGTGTTGAATGAATTCATCAGAAGTAGGGGAACATTGCACCCGTATTTGGAGTTGAGATTCTATAATAAGTCTAACTGTAAGTTGCAGGTGAAGATAAACAAATAGATCAAAAGTACACTCATATCAAAAGAAAGGATGCCAGATAAACTTAAACCTCAATCTGGATGACAATAAGGTCCAGAAATGTCAGTCCATTGCGAACTTCAATGACAGATCTGCATTACAGAAATTGTTCAACTTATATCTCTTTTAAATTTAAAACTTTACAACATTATTTACTAAATCAAATGAATTTCAGATGCAACCAGCCCCTCTTCCTAACCCATGTCTCTCACACATGTTATCTTCAGGTATGGTGGGACCCTGGCAGGGATGAGGGGTATGTGTAAAGTGTATCTCGTTAAAATTCTGAGAATACGGCAAAAAGAAAAACATACTTGGGACCAGTGCAGCCCATTGTTGTCCCCAGACCTCCATTAAGCTTCAAAACAACGAGTTTGTCCAGAAGTTTCTTGGTCTCTGCAGGATCTGTAGATAAAAGCATGACTGTTAAGGTTCTAGAAAGTAACACCTAGTGATAGAGAATCACCGATAATTCAAAGCGTTACCATCAGAAGTAGGCGCTAAGCTATCATAAGGAACTACTACTTCATCGGTGGGTGTCTGGATCTTACTCCACTCGATTTGTTGCGCTTCACCACTTCATTTAGTTCAGAATTTCAAATCCAGTGGACAATCAGTAATTCGAAAATTTCTCATAATGAGACAAAATTCAATACTACATATAAGATCTAAAAAATCTAAACGAATTTAGAATAATTATTTGGGGAGAACATCTGAAATCATAGATTGCAACAGAATCAATTATAAAAGCAACTGATCTAGAACTAGTAAATACAAATCTAGGGGAACTAATAAGACAACAACTGAATTGATTAAAAAAATGAAACTGAAATAGAAAGCGAATTGAAGCGTAATTTTGCGCGGAATCACCTGAGATAGCGAGCAACAAGACTTAAGAAACCATTTTTCTCGTTCTCACTGCAAAAAAGAAACATAAGGGAATCAGAAACAGGTAAAGCGAACTTAGATCCAAATTAAATGAATACGAAGCATCAAGTAGCCAGTGACGACCTGATTTGGTTAAGAGCAGCAGTAGCCGTCTTGAGTTGAGAGAGCCTATCAGTTGCAGTAGCCATTTCTGGATGAATTGAACCAAGAGAGATAGAGAGAGAGTCGGGCGGTGTGGTGTGGTGCGGTGTTGTGACGTAATACGGTGTGCCACGGAGATTAGAAGAAGCGAAATGACAGCCAAACTTAAATATAAAATGCGTGGGTAAACCTTTTCCGTAGAAAAGAAGAAATAATAATAATAATAATATAAACAGAATTGAGAAATTTGTTGTCTTCTTGCAATATTTGTTAGATATTTTAAAGAGTTAGAAACCGTCAAAAAAATTAAACAGGAAAAAGAGTGAGAAATGGAATCGGAGAATATGCAGGCGAATATAACGCTTACGAGCACCAGGAATGAGAGCTTCCAGTGACCAAATTATGACATGAGAGCTTTCAGTAACCAAATTATGACATTTAGGCGTTTGGTTTACTTTTATTTTTCTGTTATATATTTTTTTTATAATTTTCAGTTTTCGTTTTCAATTTTTTAGGCTTAGTTTTGATTTCTTTCTATTTTTAAAAATTATAAAAAAATTTCTGTTTTTCATAATCTAATTTATTATCATTTAAATATATCTCATTAATTATTTAATTATTAATAAAAATTATGAATAATTTAATTCAAAATTATATATTTAATAAATTAAAATTATTTATCAATAAAATTGATAAATAATTTTAATCTATTTAAGTTTTATAATTAAATTATATGTATTTAAAATTTAATAATTATTAA
>JANIJF010000007.1:6922881-6944743 GCA_024520955.1 Erythroxylum bequaertii
AAGACAAGGAAATGGATGCTAAATCAAGTATTCCACAAGATTGGGAATGGAGAAAGCACGTGTTTTTGGTATGATAATTGACATTGTAAAGGTCCCCTATATAAGGTGGAAGAGGTACAGCCCTTGAAATTGGTGGTGAATCCAAAAACTAAAGTAAGTATGTTAATTAGAAATAATCAATGGGTATGGCCCTTCCATAATAATAGGGGTGTCAAACTTATAATGGAAGAGTTGCCAAGATGCCAGGAGGGAGAATAAGATGAAATTCAGTGGATAACAGATAAATCTAGGAAGTTCAACACAAAAGCATGCAAAACTTTTTTGCAGACTACACAGAACACAAGGCAGGAGTGGACAGTCTTAGTTTGGGACAGTGACATCAATCCAGCTCCTTCATTCATCTTATGGATGGGAAGCAATGGGGGGTTACTTACCAAGGATAAGATCAAGTTCTCCATCAACAAATTTTACTGTGAGTTATCTAAATACTGAACCGAAAATTTTGGAACATCTTATAATTAGATGCAAGTATGCCAAACAAGTATAGGGTCGGATGCAGATTATTCTCACCATGGACAGACCAGTGGACTCTTGCAATGAAACTATTGATTGGTTGGTGAAGTTTAGAGTGCATAATGCAACAGATCTCAAAGCAATTAAGTTATGATGGGCAGCCTTAGTTTACTACATCTGGAAAGAGTAAAATTTCAAAGTTTTTAAACAAGTAAAAGCACTGAGATGGTTTTTCAGGACATTTTTCTTCATTGCAGATTGGCCATGTTTGCAAGAGGAATAGTAGCAAATCTGACATGCAATATGAAGAGAAGATGGGGATTGGAATAATACCAATTTATGTGGTCTCATAAGTTTCCCTTAGATATCAAGATGTAGATGATTACTAAGAACCACAACTCTACATAATCTAGAACTTTTGGAGTATTCTAGATCTTTTGAACTCTAGATTGTATATATATTTATTTAATGAAATCTTTTAATTTTCGAAAAACTTTTCAATTTAGAGTATCATATGATTATCAAATGACTTCTAATACCTATAGTTATAAAAAAATGAAATTTCTAATTTATATTCTCAAATTTCCATAATCTCTTTTCCAACAAAAACTAGATAAAAAGAAAATTATCCATTTTATAGAAATAAATAGACAACTTGATGTAGGACAGATAAAAGAAATATTAACTAATAGCTAAAAATCACAAAATTAGGAAATATGATTGATATTAGGCTGTTGGAATATCAATTTTTAGGCTTGAATTTCAACTAGGAATGCGGAAATTTCAAATTTGGTATAGTTGTTCATTTAGGGTTTGATTGTTGGAAATTTAGGCTTAAATTTTCAAGGTTTAATATAGTTAGAATTTAAGTTTAAGATGACTGGAATTTAGTGAGGAACACAAAGAATGGATGATAGAATCTAGGAATCACTCTTTAAAACAAGGCATCACACCTTCTAGTTGAAAACTCAAGTTTGTAGAAAAAACAATTAGATTTCTTTTATTGAAGGGATGAATATACACATATTTATAGAGAAGTTCTTAATACCCTTATTCTAGTAGGAAAGGTTTCCTAAAAAATTTAGATCATATCCTAAAAAAAATTTGTATAAGTTTCAGGTCTAAACAAATAGGATAACGTATCTAAACTAGAATAATATATTTAACTTATAACTACTTCCTATTTAGTAAGGAATCCTACCATAATCTACATTTCAGCCCTTATCTTTGTTGTCAACTCAATTCTCAATCCTCATCCCACCAAATTAAGGCTTGTGGTTGACTAATTTTTCTCTTTTATTTCTTCTACATACTTTAAGCTCTTTTGCATCACAACTATTTACCAATAAATTGATAAATTATCTCCGCAAACCATTTCTTCCACCAATGTATTGGAAGAATAAGACATAGTTGGAAAATAATCACTCTTGAATCTGTTGACTAAGTTGGATATTTCAGTTTTAAATAGCAAACATATGGAAACTCAAAGTTAGATAAATACAGAGAAGAACAAACTTAAACATATGGAAGATATGGGGTATGAAGCAGAGGAAAAAATGGTACAAACGTTTTTAAGAAAGATCTATAGGAACATCACTGCTAAAACATTTAAAGACAAGTGTTTTCTAAGGCATATACCATTCTATAGAAGATAAGAATCAATTTTTCCTTTTTCATCAACAATTTTGGACTTCTATAAAGAAAATTAAGATGAAAATGTTAGTACAAAAATTAAGATGAAAATGTTAGTACGAAAATTAAGATGAAAATGTTAGTATGAAAATTAAGATGAAAATGTTAGTACGAAAATTAAGATGAAAATGTCCGTACAAAAATAATGACACAGAACAAGACTCAAAAAAAGTGATGTAAACGCAAGCAAGAGAAAACTAATTTTTGCTAAAATGAGAACAATTAAAATATATATATATTTTTATATGTGTATATATATATACACATACACATGCATCAGATCTAAGGAAATAAGGGGAAAAAAAGGACTATCATGTACCTCAAATACAACTCTTGAATTTTTTGTACTCTTTTTGAAACTATTTGGCAAGATTCTTGCACGATTAAGGCCTGCACCATTATCCAAAACTTCAATGAAGAATCTAATAGACTAAAACTAAGAACTCCAAAACAAGTATGAGAACAAAATTTACCCCTTCAACTTCATCAAAGGATTTACTTGAATAGGAACCATTTGGAAATCCTAGTGCACTAAGATCACCTTCTTCAATTGCAAGCAAATTCAACAATACCATCAATGTAAACAAGTAGCTTTTCACTATACAATGATAGCCAGTCACAAAAGTTAACTGCAGTAAGCCTGCAATGTGTAAAAAAATCCACTTAGATTCCTTGTGCCTTGACGGATAAGATAGCATCACTTGATACAAAAACTTTTGGATTGGTTTGCAGATACTAAAAGATTTGAAATGACCAACGATATCCATCAAAGCTAAATATTCCCTGCAAGAAGTAATATTTCCCTCGGGTTGTAGAGAATTTGAAAGCACAAGAAGCCTCATATGCCACACAACTTGTAACAATGAACAACTCATCAACTTCAAAATGGAAGCAAGCAGACAAAAATCTTGGGGACTTGCTTCCCCTTTCATGGCTGTAGATTCAATATTACTCTTAGAGGAACTTCTAAGTAATATGCAATTTAAGAGCGAAAAGACCTCATCCTTGTAGGAATCATCAAAAATGCAAATGTTCTCCTTCACATACGTGATTGAAGCTTCCACCAAGTCAGAAGTTCTCAAAATGGACATACTATTCATATATGAGGGCCATAGCTCCTCTGACTTGGCAATTACATGATCAAGCTTGTCTCTTGTGGCTGGCTGAAGTAAATATTTGAAAGTCGGATGACCAGAGCATTGCAAATAAGACTCGAGAGAGAAAATGTCTCCAATAGAATGGCCATCAACATGCAAGCCAGACATGTGTCTGGTATACAAAAAAACAGATCTTTCTACTGCTTCCAAGTAGCAATTCAGTTGTCCAACATCCGTCCTTATATTCTCAGAAGGCATGCAAATACCAATAGCTTCAGAAACCAATACAATTAGATATGCTTGAAACATTTTTGGGGCAGAGATAACAATGGGGTTGAGAAGCAATGATAAGGCACCAGATAAGTTCAATTCAGAGACTTTGAAACCCTCATTGTGGCACCAAAATAATCTATTGAGAAAATTTTCAAACCCTTTCTCATCAGAAATTGATAGAATGAAATGTGCAGAAAACACCTCCAATAAGCTTCCAATACTTCCATAACCATAATGGCATTTGAATAGCATTTCACCTTTTGGAGACGCTGAATCAATTATTATAAGATAGTTTCTTATAGATTCATGCATCAAAAGCTCATCTGCAAATACCTAAGAAATCAATATATTAGCTACAAAAGAACTCTCAAGCAGGCTGGGTTGTGTGGGTGGGGAGAGAATGAAAAGTAGCTCATATGATCAAGATTTAACTCATAAGTTCAAGATACGAAATAGCTTGCCACCATGCTACCACATATACTAGAAACCTAAGATTGTTATGTTTAATCACCACGTTGGAGTGCAGAAGCAACAAAATATGAAAAGAAAAAAAGATGTGAATATCTACTGGTAGAACTAGTAGACCACAAAATAAAATCATAGATCACTTCAGTATGGCATATACATCAGCCAATACTGCAAGAAAACTAATTCATGTTCAACATACCTTCACACTTCAACTGTCTAAAAACTTTAACATCCTTAACATACCTCTGAAATTGAGATAATTTTACAGCTTGGCAATCTTAAGTGCTAACTTGAATTCCAAACCAAGCACTATAACAAATTCATCACAAAGTTAGGATAAATTAGAAGCATGTAATTTTTAGTATCAAGATGTAGCTTGGTTTAACTTGAGCACTTAACTTTGTATGCAGTCAAAGTTCCTAGAATATATAAAATTCACATGCATAAGAAGCCACGTAGGCATTCAAAACAATAGATGGAATTGTAACTATGTGATGATCAATCGATAATCCCCTCAAGTCTTAAATATGGCCATATCAGTTAGGCCGATGGCCATTAAAAAACATGGCAATCATTTCCTTTTTATGGTTCTCTTTCTTTCACCAAAGGTAGGAGCAATAACGAAATGAAATATCAGTTCAAGGATATTACTAGATAGGTATAATCACAACCTTTTAGATATATTGCCCAAAGCAGTGGTCCAATCTTGCAAAGCATCAACTACTAGGTAGTCTTTGCTAATACGGACAAGAGATGCAATTAGTAGATTTTCGTATCTTGTTTGGTTATAAAATAAAAGAAAACATGTGATTCCTGTGACTATTCCAAATTAAGCAAGTAAAAATCTTTCGGCAAATCTTAATTATATATCTAATTATAAGAATTTTATACCAACAATTGTTGTCCACTTTTAAACCTAGCACCTCTTGGAGTCCTACTACAAGAAAGAGAAACTCACAAACCTCAAAATAATATTCATTCATGTTGGACAAATCCATAGGAAGCAGAGAAGAAATTAATCTTTGAAACCCGAATAATATAATGTATATCTACCCCGAAGACCATATACATATAATTAAAAACATTTTCATGTTCAAGTGAAAAAATACTTTTACCAGTATACTTTTCATCATCATTCACAAGAGATGAGTAGATAATTACCTCAAGAACTGGACACATAAATCTATAGCATGGATTAGAAGGTTTGCACAAACGTATTGATGTAACAAAATCCTCAGTAGCAGAAGTAGTACCATCTCCACTAACATATCCACATTCCCGAGAAACCCATTTGGTGAAAGACATGGAAATCTTTTCATTCCCACAATTTAACGCAACAGAAATCAAGCCACCAAGTAATAGAAGAAGAAATCGGCTCTTTTCCATCAGAAGATTATGGTCGAAGGCAATAAGATCCAAAACAACCAAACAACACCTCAAGAGAAGGGTTAGCTCTCCAACCACGCCCCACATATTTTGGGTCAACACAGATTTCCCATTAGCGCCAGCAAGGGAAGAGACATCACGGAAGACAGAAAAAAAGTGCTTGAATTTCCCAGCAAGGTCTGTAAATAAAATATCAGAGAGTTGCTGAATGTCTTTGAAGTACAACTTGAGTCCAAGACACCCACCCAGCTCCATTAACGATGACTTGGGGTTGAAACAACTAATGGGCAAATTCAAAGACAGATGAGACAGAACGGCATAGAGTCTTTTGATGTTTACAGGATTCAGACCCTGAAATTAAGAGATAGGGGAAATCAAAAATGAAAGAAAATTACAGAAAGAAACAACATTTCTGCGTACCGCAGGACTTTCGATTGAGGAGAAGAGGGTCCGCAAGGTAGTAGCAGAAGTAGGAGAAGGAGGCTGTTGGGAGGATTTGACAGGGCAATGCCTCTTCTTCTCGGATTTTCTGGTAACCATTCTAACAAACTTGGAAAAAGCAATCAACCCCCTACCAATCAGAGAGCGCAAGCGTACCGTGTGTGAAGATCTGAGCACGGAGAGAGCAGATCTGAAGAGAATCAGAGCACGTACCTGGAAAGATATTTCCGCAAAACTCAAAACCCCTCGTGTCAAGAACTATGGCGCTCTACCAGATCCACCATCACCGTGGAAACAGTGAAACATCCCATTGGCCTCACTTCCGTCGGGTTTTCTTCATGGAACGCCTTGGCTTCATAAATCTGTTTCTGATGAGAAGGGAGAACATTCGAGAGTGTCGGTTAAAAATACCAACCGTCAGATGAAACCCTCTTACCAGATCAAACAAAAGTCAAAATTAAAGAAAACCCCTTCCAAGAAACCCTAAAAGGCTCAAGCAAGTTTACCAAATATGAATAGAAGCTTGGGGTACTCTGGTTCTCTCCAGTAGAGAAGCGTAATGGGCAGAGTTATTAATCGGTGAAGATGAATATAAGAGAGATTGGAGAGTGAAGCAAGAAGAGGACCAACCGTGGAGAAGGACAGGAAGCCGAAGGAGAAAGAGAGTAGAAACGTCGAGAGTGAAGAGGACGGGATTTAACGAAGAAGCAGGCAACCGTAAGATTAAATGTACGCTTGGGATGGATTGCGTGGTCGTCCATCCCAACTCGTCCTTTATATATATACTTAATGAAATAGGAAGGACTTGTTCCCTTTATGTCACAAAACTTCTATTTCAATGCCTTCCTATGCTCCCTTAACATTAATAATTCGTCTTTTTGTTTATTTGACGACCAAGTGCAATTATCACCATTTACTTGAGTTCCCCTCTAAAAATGAATATTGGAAATGTAGTTGTTATTCTAAGTTTTGTGGTTCTCTATAAATCGCTTAACTTTTGATTGGGTTAATTTCATGTCATCTTCATGATCTTTTTTTTTTGAGGGATGAAAGGTCTTTATTTACCTCCAAATAAGCTACTTGCTTTTGTAGTCTTCATTTTGAAGTTATATTTCTACCCTCTCCTTTCCTATAATTCTTAAAAAAAGAAGCAAATTTTTAATGCCTAATATAATAAGAGAACAAAAAGAATCATCACCTAAGTTTGAATATTTTAATGCATTTAGCGTTTTGAAGATTAAGTTTTCCTCAGCAACTTTACGGATCAATTTGCCTTCATGGAAATTTATTATAACCTTTTCTATAGCAAGGAAAAGTCTATATATTTTCTTAAGTATTTTTCTTGATTTTGATGTTAAATTATCTTTTTTTTACTTAGTTCTTGAAATTTTAAGGCAATTGTGTAAATTAGACCTTGGGATGATATTATTCAAGAACTATAGGCCATTTTAAGAAAAATCATAAAGAAATTTATAATTCTTAGAGAAACACGATCTAGTTCGTGCCCATATGCCAACTTATGGTCTAGATGGATTAATTGTAGCAAGTGAAATTACCTGAGCCACAATTATATACGAGACTTTGTGAAATTCATAGAGGAAATATGAAGATCTATTATTTAGTTACAACGTTATATAAGAGACCATATATTAATTTCAAGAAAGATAGTACGATTCGCAATTTAGTGATATAGTCAGGCTATAAAATGTGTGCTAGTCGTAAGAGAAATAGAAGGATCTATGATCTAACACCACAAGTAGGTTAAAGACCTTGTCTCTCTATAATATACAACAAAGGGATATGCAACCTAGGGCTTGGGTGTCTCAGAGCCTCTGTCCCTCTCTATAAAGATTTTCAAGATAACTTGATCATTACTTCTTAAATTGGTCTTAGCTTTCTCACATAAACTTTCATTAAGATGATTCAAGTGCCAATTGAAATAAAGGAAAGAAATAGACAACTTTCATGTTTTAAGTGTTTTGAGTTTTAAAGAGATATATGGGTATGTATGCCAAACCGTGTTTCCTAATATGACAGATTATAAATAGACAAGGGAAGCCTTAATTTTGAGAGTTCTTTCACATTCTTTCACTTTACACTTTGGATTAGCCACTAAGGTAGACAAATAAACCATAAAGGAACACGTAGTATTTCTTTTTAAAGGAAAGAAAGATCAAAATCATCCCAACAACATAAAGGTCACACAAAAAATATTGAGATAAACTCCAAAAATCTCTCTATTTATGATTTTCTTTTGTTTCTTTTTTGCATTTATTGATTTAAACATGATGAGTGGCTAATTATTTCATATGTATAGAAAGGTAGGAACTATAGTGCTTTTCTTTATATTGATTTGATTCATTTTCATTTATAAATGAGATATATTTTTATGAATTGCTTTTGATTGATCTTAAAGTATGATTTAGTTATATCAGTGTCTAAATCTGATTATCATTCACTTATCGATAGTTCAAAAAAGGTTGCTTGTGAGTGAATCACAACATAGGTAATAGGGTTAAATGGGGTACTTAAGAGAGTCTAATATCTGGTGATTTAGTCATATATTTAGCATCATAATTAATTCTTTTTGCTTATTTATCTAAGTATTTTTATCGATTTTGTTACTTAAGTTGTTCATATTTTGTTTCTAGGTCTAATTCACTTACTTGGAGAAAAAAAAAGGAACAAACTCAAACAAGTTTAAAGTAATTTAGAGTTATTTTGATTGAGTTATGGAGTGCATGATAGTGTATATGGCCATGTTGGATAGTTTTAAGGCATGTTGACTGTTTCTTATGGAACACATCCATGTTGATATGAAACACACCTATATTGAGTTGTGAATAGGTCGTGTTGATAGTACATGCTCGTATCTGTGCAAGTGTTAGCTCTAAGAAGCATTGCGCATTCATTTGAAGTACACAAAAAATTAACATATCGGTGTTGATGCCTTGTGTATATCCTAAAATCTGAATTTCAATTTTTAAAAGCCAAGATTAAGTGGCAAAAGAAAGAGTAAGCTAAGGAAACACAAGAAAAAGCCCTAAAATGGCAGGAAGCACAAAGAATAACCAAGGAAACCCTTTTAAAGTGAAATTTCATCAATCTAGTGTGAAATTTTTGAAGATTAAAGGGAAATTTCATCAATCATATTATGCTTAATTTTTTGCTTTCTATTTAGTTGTGATGTTATGTTAAATAAGATTAAGAATTAAACCTTTTTGGTATCTATATTAGATGAACCCTGGGATAGACCTTGTAGTGATTCTATAATAATTTAATTTATTCTTTTATTTGATTCAATTATGTATTCTTTATTATTCTTTAATTAATAATGTCGATATCTTTGATTCATATGTGATTTCATGCAATTCAGATTGAGAAATCTTTTGTATTAATAGATTAAAAATAATTGAAAGGAGTTACATGCAAACCTAGAGATAGGTCAACATAATTTAAACATCTACTGGTCCTAAACTTTTTATCTTTAAGCCTTTGAAATTGCTCCTCATAGGCCCCAACATTAAAAATATAGCATCTCATATCACACTAGTAGATGTGTAGCAATATCTTGCACAAGTAGTGGGCAAGCTTTACTCGAGTCTCTAAAAGACCCTTCACCTCTTTATCTTTTTTCTCAGTGCCTCCTTTTCCCTTCATTGTTGCATTGCCTTTGTTCTTCTTATCATTATACCTAAAACAAAATAAATTGTGAGGAAATAATAAATATTCATACAAGAGGATTTCTCAATATCAATCATATGAAATCAAACATTGAAATAATATCTGTAAATATTAATTCAATAACTAAAAAGCATAACTAAATTTTAATCAATCAAATTACATTAAATAAAAAATCAAATCACAATATCCATCCCAACTTAAGATTTAGCATAACTAGGAACTAAAAAAAGTTAGTTCATAAATATAGAAAACAAAACAAACAACAAAAGTTTAGAAGATTTTACACACAGACACACAGACACACACAGACACAGACACACACACAAACCAACTTAGGGTTTAGCATAACTAGGAACTAAACAAACTTAGTTCATAAATATAGAAAACAAAACAAATAACAAAAGTTCAGAAGATTATATATATATAAAGAATCCTTAATACATACATACATATCTGTATATCTATATATATATAAAAGGGAAAAGGAGGCATTCAGAAAAAAGATAAAGAGGTGAAGGGTCATTTAGAGACTCGAGTGAAGCTTGCCCACCACTTGCGCAAGATACTGCTTCACATTTACTAGTGCGATACGAGATTCTATATTTTAATGTCGGGGCCTATGAGGAGCAATTTCAAAGGCTTAAAGATAAGAAGTTTAGAACCAAAAAATGTAGAGATTGGGAGGCGCCAGAGCATATTGTCTCAACCTAGTGTGTTTATAATTTTATCAATGTTAAAGCACGGTCCAAGTTTTTCAAGATCATAAAACCTATATTAGGAATTTACACTGGAGGTGTGCTCTATTTGTTGTGGAAAAGGGTCGCTACCATTAGAACCAACCAAACGCGATCTAATTTTGGATGCTTAGGGAAATCATAAGAATCAGTTGCATGGATTTATCTATAATGATAGGGCTTTACGATGAGGAATTTTTGGAGGCGCAAGAGTATATGGCCCTACGAATAGACTTTCTTTATGGGATGGATGCCTGAAACTTATGGCATAACATCAACAAGGAGGAAAATTATGACCTTAGAAAATTCAAAAGCTTTTATCCTACGACATCCCGCACTTAAGTGCGTTTACAAGATTATAAATCATACACTGAGTGGACGGGGTGACAACTTCGACATAGTAGGAAACTTGGAAGTATTTTATTTATAGAGCATGAGTGAAAGGAAGCTGATACACTTAGAGTATGCCTTATCCTAGTGTTTTTTACATTAAAATGAGGAGTAAAAGATAGGGACGATATGTATCAGGCCTTACATCACATAATTGCTAAGGAAGATGGGAGTTTTTAGACAACTAACACTAGTCGCCCTCAACTTGGACATAATGAAGAACATACACACGATTATGAAGAGTCAATGATTAATGAGAGATGTTTATCAACTCGTAGGAGAGCTAGATCAGTAGGCAGTTATAGGAGTAGACAAGGATTGCCCCAACATATCAAAGCAACCATTGAGACATAACTCATCACTATCATAGACGCGAGGAGAAAAACATCAGGAGGATTTTGATTTATCATATAGTGCAAGATCCCCCAAGATGTTGGTACCACCTAGACACTAGGACCATATGAAGATTACTCGAATGGAGAAGTATATGGGGTAGATCCTAGGAGTCTAATGCACCTTATAAGTGAACTAACAAGAGTTGATGGAGCGGATGGCGAGATTAGAGGCTTATAATAGATGGATGGAGGAGGTTACGATGTAGATGACAAGTCATTTTGGGATTTTTGTACCATCTTCACCATCTAGAGCGATTGCATCATCTTCATCTTCGCAACCACAAAATGCTCAGAGACCCAATGATCCTTTACCAACTAACATACCTGACTCAATGAAGAATTGACAGTTACAGAGGCTTTCTGGGATGCTAGATTATGTTACTCTTTTGTTTCTTTTATTTTTCTTATTTTGTATTTTTCATCTTATAATTAGCAAGGGCTTAACCTTGCTTAAATTTATTATTGCTATGCTATTTTATTATTATTTATTTATTTTAATTTTCTTGTACCTTTTTATCCCCTTTTGTTTCTCTTTTGTGAGGATGAATATACATAATATTAGATTTAATCTTCACTAAATTAAGAATTTGTAATTAATATAATTTAGGGAAGTACCAAAATATTCCTTTCTCTTTTTCGTGTTTTCAATGATATTATATTTTTCTATGCTTTTATTGTATACATTGAAGATAATGTATAATTTGAAGTATAAGGAAGTGGTTAATGCAAATTTAAAAAGTTTTCAATTCTCTTAAGTTTATTATAATCTTTATTATTTATTCTTATTAACAATTTTTTCAATTTAGTTAAAATCTGTTCGAAACACTTTAGGTTATTATTGATTATTGAATTAAATTAGTTTACAAAAGGATGAAAGTCAAAATGGACTTGTTTTTATAACCCATATTTTTAGTAATCATTGAGATAGTTAATTTGCATGAAAAGTGCATATTATTTACACATATGATGCACATATTCATTATAATGCTCTCTAACCTCTTAAGACTCTTAGCAGTTCTCTTATACCTAAGCTCCCTTCTTTAACTCATATATGGTCTATTTGTATTTAAAATAACCTAAAATAATAATTACATACAAAAACAAAAATAATATTTATAATGAACAATAGTAATAACATTTGTTGGCCACTTTAACATATTAGTTGACTAATTTGGCTTAATGGTCAATAACATTAACATAATGGTGGACCAATGTGCCGTATTGATAAACTAATATATTAACCAATGTGCTATACTATTCGACTAATATATTGACCAATGTGGTTACAAACTCACGATGTAAATTTCTTTATTTAAAAAGGCATTTATCGACCATATATCTATATTGGTCAAACATTATAACTAAAAATGTAATATTGATTGACCACTAACCTAGATTAATCGACTCAAAACTTCCACAATTCTTTCAAAGGTAAAAACGCACTTATTTGATGAAAACTTCATATAGAATTATTTTAAAAGTTTCCTAAAGCTTTTCTTAAGATTAGGATATTTTCTTAAAAAATTAAATCAAATTTCCTCTTGAATTTAAAAGGATTTATGCATTATGCCTATATATGGAAATGATCATGCAATGGTTAAGTCCCTATTTCATTGACATTACCAAGATAATAATGATTTGCTAAATCTTGATATACTTGAATCTTCCTTGTTCTTAATTCTTCACTTGAATTTCCTATAAGCACTCCTAAATTGCACATGTTCTCCACTTTGTTCATTTTTTCATCCTTTGATTGCTCCATTATGAAATTGACTCATTTGCTCACTTATGCTTACGTTAAACTTTATCTTTCATATATTGCTTCATGTTATAGTAATATAGTACTAATATCACCAAATGCAAATTCATTAGTAGCAATATTTATTATTAAAACTATGAGTTATGATCTCACTTGGTTCAACAATTACCTTTCGCTATAAAGACAAAGAAAAATGGAAAAAGATATATAGTTAACATATATTAACCATTAGAGAAATTAATTTCTAAAATTGACGCTATAAATAATACAAGAGGGACTTATCTTTCTTAATGCCACTTTTCCATATTGATATTTCATGTCTTAGAAGCTAAAATTGAAAATAAACTATCGTAGTCCTTCAAATGGGGGGTTGTCTATTAGGTAGAGATGTATCATTTGACTTAAAAATCCACTGCTTAGACTCCATTAAATAAGGAGGTTATTAGGATAAAGGAAATTGAGATAACGTCAAGCTCATAATTAATAGTGTATAACCACTCACCAAGGGAAAGGCATCAATTATCAATTTCACCTCCTCCTGTAAAATCTCTGAAGATAATTTTCATGAGAATAGCAACTTGAAGGACCAGTATTAGCAAACCAAATATCTTATTCCCTAATTATAATCTTAAAAATAATTTAAATTAATTCTATTAAGGATAAAATAATATCATATGAGGTTTAGCCACCCAAATAATATCATTTATTTTTGCTAACATCATCAAATATTTTTTCATTATCAAAAGGGGGAGATTACATGACTAAGGTCCTAAAACATAGTTTGGATGATAAAAAAATATAGTTGTTAATAAATTTACTTTTGATGATATTGGTAGATATATAATAAAATTAAGCAATATTTTAATGAAAAAGAAAAGTGAGAAAAGGAGTTAATTGAAAAAATAGAGTAATCAATGGATGGAGAAAATGAGCAAAGTGGACCACATATGTAACTTAAGAGATATTCAAGGAAATTTAAGTGAAGAACCAAGAACAAGGAGGAATTAACTATATCAAGAGTTAATAATTCATTATAATCCTTTTTTTACTCTTGTCTTTATCATTTCAATGAATTAAGGGTTTAATCATTGCATGATCATTTTCATATAGGGAATAATGCTTAAATTGTTTTATAATCAAGAGGATCTTTATTTTGATCACTAAAGTGATCTTTAAACAAACTTTTAGGGAAATTTTGCAATGATAATGAATTGAGTTTTTTATCAAGAGGATGTGTTTTATATTAGAAAAGACGTAGCCTTAAAGTTGTTAACTTGATTTCTACATGGGTTTGGCTAGTCCAAGGTTTTGTATTGGCTAGATAGATAAAGGAGAAAAAAATCACATAAAAAGTTCTTTCTATTAGGTTTAAGGATAGGCAAGTCAAACCCTTAGCCAACAGATATAGGCTAGCAAAATGTGGGTGTCCAATTACTCAAATGTTACTAAAAACTAGTCATTATAATGAATACTTTATATTCCTATTGACTTTGTTTTTGGTATAAATAGATTACAATTTAGGATGAAATCTTGGCATAATAAAGAGTTTTTAAGAGCCTTGTGATTATAAAGGGAGCATATGTCCATTACATAACATTTAATGAGCCGTTGTGCATTTATGTGATTAAGAGAGGGATGCTTTAAGTTGTATGGTTATACAATTCTTATAATTGAGGAAATTTCAAGGGTATTACTTTGTGAGAGTTACTCTTGACCTTGAAAAAGATTTGTAATAGGTTTCTCTTTACCGATGAAAAAGTGAGAAATTTATAAAGGTTCCCCTTCACCTGTAGTAAAGAAGAAGTTGTATGTAAGGTTCCTCTTCATCTACTGAACAAAAAAGATAATGAATTCTTAAGTGAAGCTTTAGGCACAGGCGTATGCCAAGAGTTGTTTAGTTGGATCACTATAAATTAGTTTGATCTTTGTTTTCATGCACTCTTTTACTATTATTATGCTTGTTAGAAACTTGTTTTATATGAAATTTTAATATATATTCATTAGAATAGGAATTTCATTAAAAAACATGCTGAATTTATTATTGTGAGTATGTGATTATTCATGTTAGAGTTATGAAATGGTGTTCATTGGTAAGCATCATACTTTTAAGGATTGTTCAATCCTTATCAGTTTCTTCATTGGTAAGCATCATACTTTTCCCACTATGATTTATTAAGCCATAATTACCCAGAAGAAGTAAGAATTTGAGCAAGTCCTCATTAATGAGGAGGATCTTTTCCTATTCAAATTTGATTCAAAATATGTCAAATTTAGTATTGCAAGTATGTGGTTCTTTATGCTAGAGTTGTCAAATTGTCTTTAATCCTTTTAGGTTTCATCATTGATAAGCATCCTACTTTTTCCACCATAAATCATTAGGCCATAACTCACTAGAAGAAACAAGGATTTGAGTAATTCCTCATTAATGAGGAGGATCTTTTCCTCTTCAGTTTTGATTTTGAAGCCAATCTTTTGAAGATTTTGGAATCAAGACCATGACATGTCAACAAAAAACTACTAGTTTTATCGAATGGAGATATGTTCCGGACCTAAAAACATTGAAAATGAAGCATGGCTATTTGGATCAACTTTCATGATGTTCCATTAGAATATTGGTCCATCACAGTGCTAAGTTACCTAGGCAAACCTCTATACTTTGATTAAGTTATAGTAGAGACGAGAAGAATTGAATATGCAAGGATTTGCATTGAAATGGTATTAGAACAAGAACTCCCTAACACATTCACAATACTTAAGCTTAAAGAAGGAAATAATCTTTTAGAGGCTGAAGTTGGAATCTCGTACTAATGGAACCCTTCCTTAAGTTAGTAGAAAAATATATGTAGAAAAATATATGGAGACCAATATGCAAAACTTTCATAAGAGGTGATTATGTAAAACCAATAGCGAAGGAAGCAAGGAGAGGGATTTGTAATGAATCTACTTCTAAAGCAAATGCTCCTAAATTAGGCAAAGAATTATTAACTCTAATATCTCACTAATCCCCTCAACTACAAACGTAGTTCCCAATAAACATCCATAGAATTACCCCCTAATCAAGAAACTTTGAACTTCTACCAATTATCTCGTAAAAGGTCCCTATGGTTAAGGATAACACTTAGACCCTAATACCTTATGTTGGTACACTAAATTCACTAAATAACTCCAAAATTCTCTAATTAAACAACCATTAGTATCAAATGACAACCAAAACTTAAAGGATAAGGAAGGAATTATAGATGTACATAAAGATATTTCCTCAAACTTTAGAAGAAGAGATAAGAAAAAAAAAACCCAAAAGGGTCCTAAAGCTACAATTCCCTCACCTTTAAATCTGTCATTGTATGGAATGTAAGAGGATTCAACTAACCTCTTAAGCAATAGAATATGATAGATTAGATCAGCAACAAAAACCTTGTATTTCTTAAAACAAAAATAAATGTTCAATCTTATAATAAGGCACTAGGGTGTTTTTAGTAAAATCAATGTTTTAAAAACTAGAGCAAAAATTAAATTCAACAGAAAAGAGATTTAAAGTTTAAAGGTTCAATTGATATTGGACTATCATAAAACTAGTATATAGTAAATAAAAATAAAAATATAAGAATTGGCAAAAATATAATATAAAATAAAAATATATAAATTTCTATTAATGAATAATCATTTAACAAAAATTCTAATAATTCTAATTAAAATTCAATCTAACATAAAAAATAGCAATAACAATAACAATTAAAATTATGTTTTTGAAAGAGTTTGTGCAACATCATCGTTAAAAATTTTAAATTCTCCAACACTATCTAAAGACTCAAAAACTATGCGTTCATCTAAAGTATTTACATCAACATTTTTCTCTACATTTAGATAAAGTACAAATCAATAATGTATGAAGTTATATTTTATTTTAATACCTTATACTTTTAATTTTTAAATGCATATAAAATAATATATGAATTAACCATAGTTGATGTTCTTAATTCATTCTTCGAGACAAATGCATTTTCTTCATAAATCACCTTTTCAAGTTCATTGTAATCAATTTCAATCGATGGTTCTTATTTTTTTTTTTAATCCAAAAATCAATATCAATTGGATCATATATTCTCCTCTTGCCCACACTTTGAATATATAATAGACAAAATATATAATTAATAATAAAAATTATAATATTGAAAAATAAAATTCAATCAATAAGATACCTATTCTTTATCCTTAGATTATAAGTAACATAAATAAGGTCTTGAGTCTTTGGTATAGTAAACAATTTTGTTTCTACAAATAAATATGTTAAAAAATACCCCAATTACATTCACAGTTTGTTGAAAATGTTGTTTGACTAAATAATCTAATAGCGAGTTTTCTTAACGTCGGGGCATTTTTACCAAATAATTTCTACCACTCATCTTTTTTTAAATTAATAGTTATAAAATAATAAGTATATTATTGATAAATGATAAATTAAAAGTATGAAAACTTACCAAGCTGCATTTTTTCATTGAAAGTTCTATGTTTGCAAATGATCGAGAAAAATTCCTAAACCTTCATAATACAATTTAATTTCATTTATCATCTTTGATTGCTCTTCATTAAAGAATATACCTTTGCATTCAATCACATCAAAAAGACCACCCATAATATCAACATCTATGCATACATCTCCACTATATAAGCGATAAGGATTAAGGAAGTTAGCCATTAAATGGATCCTTTGAGTAAGATGTGTATCCCATTAGCCATTAAATGGATCCTTTGAGTAAGATGTGTATCCCATCACCCATTAACAATATCTATATAACACTTGTATAATTTCTCCTTCCCTTAAAATATATTCATATATGTTTTGTGAACTCTATACGTACCACCATATATATACCCTAAAGATAGTTTCTTATCTGAGTTAATAATCCTGAACTACCTTAGAAGTGGAGTCACAATCTTCACAATAATCAAGCAAGCATCCTAAAACTTTTTATCTTAAATAGTAGGACAAACGTCTTTTCCATTGAAATCCTTTGATTATGACTTGAAAAGTGCTTACTTTTTTACTAAAATTTGATGTTCTTGTTTAAGATCATAAATAGTGTTCAAAGTGTTTGCCTTTGATCTATCCACCTATCTGTCATAATAGTGCATATTGTTTCCCAAAGGCATAAAACAAAAATTCGCTTATCTGCCTTAAGCTTAGGCTTATATATATCCATAATCAATTAACATCTTTTTTTTCAAATCTTGAAGTAAGGGCACACGAATCTCATAATGAGAAGGAGTGTTAAATCTTGACCCTATTGTTGTAATAACATTTGTTGCTTCTTAAAAATATGGTGAATTTAAAGCATTTAAAGGAATAAATTAATGATAGAACAATCTAACCCAAGCTCTTTTACCTCTCAAAAGAACATCCTTATTAATCAAAACACTTTCTAAACTAGGATAAGAACTAGGAGTGATCCTTGGAGGAAAATAAGAATCTATGTCAATAACAACTTTTCCTTTTCTTTTATTTAATACTTGTGCTTCAACATCTCTAAAAGATTTATTATAAATCTATTTATTTTCTTTTTTCTTTTCACTTGTTGTTGCAAATAATTTTCAATCCTTTCACATACGTCAAATGGCGTTTTTTTATAAGAAGCAATATTACCCTTAATACCAATAAGGTGTTCTTTCATTCTATAAATTCCTCCTCCTTTACATATTCTACTGCAAAACATAAAATTATATTGAATATTTCCATCAAATATTTGATAAGAAAAATAATAATTTCGTGCTGGATCAACCTCACTACGAGTAAAGGATGTCAAGTTTACTAAATCTTTTTTTTTATGATTTCATATTTTCCATTATGATTTCAAACATAAAATATAAGAAAAATACTTTACGATTTTATTACGAAAATAGTCAAATATTTAATCATTAAAAATAAAGATCAAGGATTCTTGTTGTTTAAAATATGGTTTAAATATTTTTAGGATCAATTAGTGAATGAAAAATAAATTGAGATGAAATAAAAAGGCAAAGTTAAAAAGGTTAGAATGCAAAAGAAAAAGATTGATTTATGAATTACAAAATTTGAAGATCTTAAAATAGACGAAGAAGAAGAAGAAGAACAAGAGATAATTTAATTGAAATAAAGGTTTTTTTAAATAAAAGATCATACAAAAAATAATCACATAAGAGACAAAAGTAACGAACATGAGACAGAGGCATGCATGAGCTAAAAAGAAAAATGGAAAGTGGAGTGACACTTAGTTTACATAGGAATAGGAGGGTACCAACAAAAACTGTTTCAATTTTGATTAATAGTTTAAAATAACGAGTGTGGAGTTATACTAAGTAAATACTGACAGAAGATCCTAAGTTGGAAAATTACATACTAGTTACCCAGTATATATGTAAAATTCATCCATTCAATCTAACAACATGGCTATATTATTGTACTTGATAATAGAAAAGACGACAGTGAAAGAGAAAAGATAACCTGTAAAATTTTATTTGATCACAATGCTATTGCTTTTATCCTCAAAACTAAAGAGGATTCTCAAGGAGTAAGAAACTGGGCATTAAGATACAGTTTCCCACTCCAAATCAAGTTCACAAGACATTTTCTTTGACAGATTGGCTAAGTGATGGTTTTCATTCTACTACATAAATAAAGTTTTCAGGTAAAGTTAGGAACAACTATGTCAGGTTTTGACTGTTAAGAGTCACAGCTTTATGAATACATGTGGGATATAGAAGAAAAAGAAAGTCGTCATTACTTAAAAAGTGCAAGTGTATACGTTTAAGTTGTAACTATAAGATAGAAAGAGCAGCACTTGACTTGGAATGTGGAATTTTGACTGATCTGCCACTCCTTGTTCAAAGAAGAACACCTCTGCATTTAAAAGAAACGAAAAGGATCTACTCAATGTACAAGACCAAGTTGAATCCAAGTAACGTAAGGTTTATGACAGCATAATGGATAATGTTTCTCAAGTCCAATGCTTCGTCAGACCTTTAATATTTATCCCTTCGACTGCTTCAATTTACTATCATTCTTGTGGATCCTGCTAGGATTCATTGGTGATTCTAGCCAAAATCAATAGGGGAACCAATTGACTGATAGTTCTGCTCTAGTAGCAAGCTTAGAGTTATACCGAGTAAATACCAGAGAAAAAGATCCGCAGCTGGAAAGTTGATTATATTGGAAACAATAGTGCTTCTGTTTATGTTTGTTTCTATGTTGTTCACTATGATTTCTTTTGTGGGAGGAAAGGCAAGTCTTTTATTTGATAGGACTTGTGAGTTATTTTGCAGATGTTGTGCTGGTTTGTCTCTGATCTTTCCAATATGGCTTTTACAATTTAAATACGTTTTAATGCCCATAAACACAGTGTAGGACTTAGTAGATCCTCTTATTTCCTATAGGAAAGAGACATGGTCTTTGGCATGCACGTCCCCTTAGACTGTGGATCCTTATGTTTCTCTCGTGACAATCACACAATCTATGGCACGAAATAAATCAAGTTGCATTGCTTTATAGATTTTCTTCGACGCCGTGTGGTCTCTCTCCAAGTTGTATTTTTAAGTCATATCTATTGTTAAAGTTGATCTATATAGGAATAGGCTAACACACAAGCATATATAATAATGTGTTCTTTTAATACTTTGATTTTCTCCATATTTTTATTTAGAATAGTCTACAATTCTTGATAAGACTCCTTTCAAGGTTAAATATGCGCAATTACTTGAAAATATATCAAAAACTAAGTAAAGGTATATTGACATAAAAATTAAGCAAAATGTTTAAGAAAATATGTGCATATTTTATGTACAATAAGAACAAATAGGTTTTAATATCACCTCCTCTCTAATGTTGACTAAGGATACTTTTAGAGTGATTATGGAATTAGTAGCTCATTATGAAATATTGTTATATCAAATGGATATTAGAATAACTTTTCTTAAAAGAGACATTTATAAAGAAGTTTATATATGAGAGATTTGGGGAAGACTAAAGAAGTCATTTGTCTATAAATTATAGAAATCCATTTATGAGATAAACAAGATTTTTGTTAATGATACTTTAAATTTCATGAAGTTATTAACTAATTTGGCTATATAAAAAATAAATTAGAATGATCCTTATATCAAAAGCTAAGAGGAGAAAAGTCTATATACGTTGAATGATGTCTTACTTGCATAAAATGACCTAGGCCTATTGTATGATGTAAAGAAATTAATATCTAAGAATTTTGAAGTAAAAGATAGACCTCAAAACTTGCTTAATCTTTCACAACAAGCAAACATCAAGCATATGTTGAAAATGTTTAATGTAGATGCATGAAAAAATTATACAATACAAATTTATTATGTCAAAAAGATTGTCTTGGCGATAATTCTAAAATAATTATTGAAATAGAAGTCATGAAAAGAATTTCATAAGCTAGTTTTGTAGGTACCTTGATATCTACAAATATATGTATTAGATTACATATTACACTTATAGTTGTGAATTTGTTATTAGTAGGTTACACAAGTTCAAAATTTTTAATGTGCTTATTGATAGGAAATCGAGCTTCATCTTTATTTTTATGTTACCGAATGGGGCAATATCTTACAAAAGTGTCAATACACACCTATGACCCTATTAGACTATCCAAATTGATTTTTTTTATATATGATATTGTTACTTCATAAATTGTACAACAACACCTCAGTAAAAATCTCGTTGAAACGCGAGTCTATAAAGGTATAATAATACGCAACCTTACCCCTAACTAGTAGAAATGTTATTTTCGAATGACCCAAAAAAAAAGAAAATAATAATAATAAATAAAATAAAAATAAACAAACAATGATATTTAAAATAAAATTAATACTTAATAAATAAAATATGAAATGAGTAATAAGCTAAAACAACAACAACAACAACAATAAAAATAAATAATAATAACAACAACAACAACAACAACAACAACAATAATAATAATAATAATAATAAAGGCTAAGTAGGAAAATGTTTACGCAAAATCACTAAGATGTAAGCAC
>JANIJF010000007.1:7253564-7265240 GCA_024520955.1 Erythroxylum bequaertii
ATTTTCAAGGCACTTTAACATGTAATTAATAAGGGTATATCAGATATTTCATTAACTTTCTTAATAAATGTGCATTCCTCTAAAACGACACTTATTATAAATTGAAGGGAGTATATTTTATCATTGTGAATGTTTGACTCCAATGCAATCATTAAAACCATCAAAAGATTAATAGGAGTTGTAGAGAACTTTAAATGAAGTTGAAATTATTCCATAATTGAACTGAATTATTGAAATAACAAAATATCCAACTTCACCGCTGTATCTTTTACTAATATGTTTAACATAAAGCATGTTTTATTATTGGAGATGTTTTACTCGAGGGCAAACTGTGGCGGAGTGGAGGGCGGAAAATTTAAAGCGAACCAGTACAAAGTATTTGCAAAGGAACTTAAAGCGGTAAAATGATAGAACAGACGGAGAGAAAAAAAACAGAAGACTTTGAGTGAGTGAGAGCATTGAAAGGTTAAGAATGGAATCAGAGAGCATCAGCCGTCACAAGGCCACCAAACGCCCACGAGACTCCGACGACGACTATTTGGAGTTCAACAATGCCCGAGACGACGTCGACCTTTCTCTCCTCGAAGCCCTCGAGAAATCCCAAAAGGAAAACGGCGTAGAAGTGCTCGACCTCCGTACTCTTAAGAAGCTTGTTCTCTCCTTCGAGCGCCGCTACAAAGAGAACATTGAAGCTCGCCTCAAGTACGCCGACCAGCCTGAGCGCTTTGCCGATTCCGAGATTGAGCTGCACCAAGAGCTCGAAAAGCTCAAAATCCTCGCCGGAGGACCCGAGCTCTACCCCGACCTTGTCAACCTCAATACCATTCCTTCTATTTTGGGCCTTCTCTCTCACGAAAACACCGATATAGCAATCGACGTCGTGCAATTGCTTCAGGATCTCACCGACGAGGACGTTCTGGAAGACAACGACGAGCCTGCTAAGGTTCTAGTTGATTCACTCCTCGAAAACAACGTCTTGGAGTTGCTGGTCCAGAATCTTCAAAGGTTATCGGAGACTGATCAGGACGAGATGGCCGCCGTCTACGGTACACTAGCTACCATCGAGAATCTGATTGAGGTTAAGCCGGCGGTGGCGGAGATGGTGTGTGAGAGAACCAAAATATTAAGATGGTTAGTTGGGAAGATAAAGATTAGGGAATTTGATAGCAATAAACAGTACGCGTCAGAGATATTGGCGATTTTGTTGCAGAACAGTACGGCAAATCAGAAGAGGTTAGGGCAAATGAATGGTGTGGATGTGGTTTTGCAGGCAGTGGCAATGTACAAGTCTAAGGACCCCAAGACTTCTGATGAGGAGGAGATGGTGGAGAATTTGTTTAATTCTTTGTGTTGTTTGTTGATGCCATTGGAGAACAAGGAGAGGTTTGTTAAGGCTGAGGGTGTGGAGTTGATGATTATTATCATGAAGCAGAAGAAATCTGCTTATGCTTCCGCCATAAGAGTTCTCGATTTTGCGATGACAAATTATCCGCCAGCTTGTGAACGTTTTGTTGATGTTTTGGGCTTGAAGACTGCTTTCGCTGCTTTCATGGGTAAGGCAAGTTACACTTGCTCTTGTTTCTCTTTTTCTTTGCAAGCAAAAGACGCAGCTTTTTGTTTGAATTTCTTGTTGGATATATATATATAAATGAAATAATTTAGTGGTTAACAGAATTTGTACCCGACATATGTCATACCCTACTGAGGTTTTACACGTATATTGTGGTTACCTCCTAGGTGTGGTGATTATTGTATTAACACAATCTTCTTCGTTATCCTTTAGATTCCTATTAGCAAGAAGAACAAGAAAGAAAGATACCAAGAAGAACTGGAAGAACGCATTGTGTCCTTGATAGCATCACTGCTTGGTGAGTATCCAGGTTCAACACTTTTAAGCATTGGGTGTTGTTGATAGCACACAGTGATGTAGGATGAGTAAAAGATATGTCAACTAGTTAATAAAACTCACAAAAATTAGAAAATCTGGGCTGTTGGATTCTGCTATGTTTGCTGGAATTTGAATTTCACTGCTGGAATTTCGGTATATGCTGGTGAAGTTCAGATTAAGGTTGCTGGAAATATATATTGAAATTTCTGGAATTATAAACAAATAATGGGTAGTTCTATGAATTACTTGTAGGATAATGAAACTATGAATGACTTCTAGAGTTTAAGAATCTCTTAAAATAAATTATCATAACTTGTTTGAGTTTGTATAAAAATCAGTCTTACTTTCATTGAAAGGTTTATTACATATGTGGAAAAAATTTGGAACCCTAAGCATAATTGTAAAAAGATTCCCAACTAAGATTTCTGAAATAGATTTTAATTGTATGCTAATAAAAATTCTTTGTTCATAAATAAGTACTACATAAATTAGGACAATATAATTAACAATATTAGGACAGTAACTCTTTACTCTTCATACCATCAAATTAAAGCTTGTGGTTGAGAAATCTACTCTCTTTTTCTTTCCTGTATTTAACTTATAGACTTTAAGCTATTATGCATCACACAGTACCTTGGAAGTGTTATTTATCCCTTCTGTCGTAAAAATCAAGGGAAAGAGACCAAAAAAAAAAAAAAGAAAAGAAAAGAAAGAAAGAAAAAGGACAAAACTAATAGTAGCATGTTTGCATAATGCTAGCCATTGTTGAACATGAATGCAGATGGGATTAGTGTGGGTTACTATATGCACGTAGTTGCCAATAGTTGTAGAATAGTGCTGCTTTTCTCTCACCTGAAACAAAAGTACAATCTTGAGTGTTAAGTGATCTTGGATGAATGTGTACCTCATCAGGTGGGATTTTAAGAGGTTCAAGAAGGGACAGGCTGCTTGCCAAGTTTGTTGAGAATGAGTATGAGAAGATAGATCGCCTCATGGAACTCTATATGAGGTAATCCTTCTTCTCTGTATGGAAACTGAGATTCTACCAAACCCACCTACTTTCTTCCATCTTGCTGATATTCCACTGAGAATTGTTTTACTTGCTCCTGGAGCAAACCATGCAGTAGTAGTTGCTATAAATTATATGCTAAGACTGACACTCACTCGTTGGATTTCTGATTAATCATTTGAGCAGGTATTCAGATAGAGTAAAAGCAGAGACTGAACGGATGGACCAACTTGAACTTGATGATTTAGAGGTAATGTAATTGCATCTTCATATGGATATTCTTCGAGTCAACAAGTATTTTACTTACAGGAATGAGTGGGTTGGCAGATGGATGAAGAGGAAAGATACAACCGTAAATTAGAATCTGGACTTTACACTCTTCAGGTTAGATCATGCCAATGTTGTTGATTTCAACTAATCTTTCTGATAGTTGAACTCATGATAGTTCAAAACTGTATGTTGTTGCTGTTAGAAAAATTATACTTAGTTTCATTAAATTGAATTTGTGAATCATTGTCTCTCTTGAATTATTATGATGGCTTTTGTACCCCATGTAGACTGAATTAATAGTACCATAGACACTGAATTTAACTACATCATGATCTGATGAGAAGAAATTAACTTAACAAGGATCAATTTAGTGTGGATAATGGACAACAATACAGACGGGTATCTCATTGTCAAGCTGTAATTTATTGTAATGATAATGAAAGGGAACCACTTAGAATTTGGGTGTTATTCCTGCATTATATTCACGTCTGCTGGTTGTAGTACTGTGAAATCACACTTTTACACTGAGATCTGCCTTTATTTTTGTTTTTCTTCTCCCTTTATGATTGTCAAATTAGTAGTTGGACTACTACTGTGTTACTTGTCTAGTGTCTTTTACAAATTTTCTTTGTTTCCATCTTATCCTCCAATTAGGATTGTATTTGCGAATCCAAACTCTAGTATAATTAAGTGGTGAAAATCCTGTATGTCAACCACTGCAAGATTCAAATTATAAATTTGCCTACTAACTTATGATTTTGATCTATAACAGTGGGATCCTTTTGAGAGTGTTATACCTTCTTGCCCTATTAGCCATTTCTTAAACCTACAATAATAGTAGTGCAAACTCAAAACATAGGGATCCGTCACTTTTAGGGTTTTAGGAATCACTTCTAAATCAAAGTATCACTCCTAAAGAGAAAGCAGCACACTTCCCTGCAGAAAGTCAAAAGATTCCCATCTCTCCTTCGCAAACAAAAAAGTTAAACCTGAATAAGATACTTGCTATTCAAGCCCTACAAAGACATGGGATTCTTTACTTATTATCTACTAAGTATATATTAAATCCCAACATATTAAGCAATGTTTTTAAAATCTAACCAGTATTAGACTGTCATAAAATCGGTTAAAGATTAAATAAAATTGATTAAAAAATTTGTCTTTATTCATTCAAAAATTTAAAGTTTAATTGAAAAAAGAGACTATTAAATGAAAATTAATTGTTTTATTTTAGTTTATAAAAACTGATTAGTTTATGAAAACTCATTGATTAATTAATAAATTGATCGGTTTTTAATAACAAAAAATATTAAACTAATCCAACCTGAAAATTGAAAATCGAACTGAAAAGTTGGTTGGTTTAAAATTTTCACTATTAAATTGGTTGAGTAGATTTGATTTTTAAAACATTGATAACAAGATCCTTAAATAAAGTTATTTGATTTTTAACTTATAGCAATAAAAATTACAAGTAGAGGAGTTTAGGGAAGATAAGACATAAACTGATCCCACTCCCCATCAAAACCGCTGTGTTTCCTAACTTTTTCCCTTAGTGTTTCAATGCTCATTGTACACTTGGGCCGATATTGCTTTGCACACTATCTCTCTTTGCATTCTCTAGATCCAGTCTCATAAAGTCCATTCTCTTCCTTATCTCTGGGCACTAATGGTTCATCTCTGTTCATTCTCATCTCATTCGAGCCATCTTCAGTTGTTTTTGTTCTCTCTTGCTCTAGTCTAACTGCCATTAGGGGATTGCTATTGGGTGGGCCATTGTTGGGAGGGCCATGACCTGAGGTGATTCATTAAGAAGTTCCTATTGTGGGTCTAGTATTTTATGAGCTACTTATTGTCCTCATATAAGGTAATCCATACCTATCTACTTGATAAAAAAGAAGTGAAAGTTGGTACTCTTACCCACAGATTTCGTCGATACCTAGCTCAAGCAAATGAAACCAATTATAGAAAATGAAAAGTTATGTTTTATTCTTATATCCCAATAATTTAAGCTTCAAACATGTTAGCATTCTTCAACCCATATCCCCTCAAAATTAAGTGTGTATTATAGTTAATAGAAAGGTACTCCCTGTTTGGAAATTATGAAGGCACCTCACTTGAAAAAATTAAGAAGTTTGAGTCCTTTAACCTTCATGTCCTAAAATGAATTATAGAGTTATGTAGGAAGATGCCCAGATCACAAACTCTTGTGTTTTCCCTTTCTATCCAAACGCTAAATTCAACGATAGTTGATACATATTTATTTTCTTGAAATATTGACTTAATCACTACCTTTATATTTTCAGTATTGTTCTTATTCTTTCTTTTGCTTTTTGCTTGGAAATGCAGCTGATTGCTGTTATTCTGGGCCATCTATGGTGTTCTGAGTAAGTTCTTTTTAAGAATTCTCTTCTTCTGTTACTGTTGAAATTAGTATTTTGCAGTTCTTGATTCCTTAATGATGCTTCAATTGTTTCTTGCAGGCACCAGGGATTGAGAGCAAGAATTGAATTATTACTGAAGCAGCATAAACTTACTAAGCAAGATGTCAAGGATATACTTCAGGTATATGCTTTGCAGCTGTTTTTATATTTGGCTGGGTAACTTTATTGCATTTATCTTCATTTTTGCTTGCTCCACACTACCTTTTTCCTATTCTTTAAATGCTTTCTTTGTTCGAGGATTTCTAATGCATTCATTATATAGAGGTTTCATTGTTCTAAGTGCAAATTGCTCTAATACGCTGCAAACTTTCTAGAAAACTTGATGTCTAATACTTCCTCTTTTGACAGAATTTTAAAAAAATTATTATTTTTCATTTTTTATTGAAAAAGCCTGCTAGTTTTGTTGAGGTGACACATTCAATATCATTGTCTTTTCATGCATAAGAAATTATTCAGTAAGGAGACTGCTAATTTGTAGATTTTGTTGTAAGAAAATTGAGAAGTTCCTGGTCTGCCCATTTTAGCTAAATGCTGGGCTAGTATGCAACATTTTTAAGGGCATTCAGTATTGTGTATTATGTCTCTTTGTATATATAGACCCTAGTCACAGGATTTTCTATTGTCAAATTTCTTGTAACCAACTCCCGTTTAAGCAAATTCAGAACACTTATTCTCCAATGTTTTTCCCTGAAGAGTGATCCGACTTCAGATGTTGTACTTCAATTATCCATTGCCTTGTTATCTAGTTGGTACTACCTGGTTTAAAAGTTGTGGTAAATATACGAAAGAATCAACTGCACAAGTTTTGTCTTCTGGAGTGTCTTTTGCAATGATCCGTTTTATGTATACACTTCTGTTAGATAGGTAATTATTGTTTAGTACACGCAGTATATGAAAGATGGGAAGAATTGCCGTTCCCTTGCTATTTGAAGCTCAGATCATGATTACATATCTAGCCTTTTTCCTGAGATTGAACTATCATGACACACATTTGCTTGCTTGTTTTTGGAAATTTTAGGAATATCATGACAACATTGGTGATCTGGATGGGCCAGAAGAGAAGGAACGAGCACAGTCAAGGATACAGAAATTTATTTCTGCTTTTTGATCGTGTTTACTAATATTCGAGTTGTTAGGTAAGATTGGGATATATATATTATTGTAGCCGCTACTGATTGAGCAATGGCTTTCAAATGTGTTTACAGTGAGTAATATCCCATATAATTTAAGCCACTTCTTAGTTTTCACGAATTGCATTCCTCCACTGCTTAAACAATAGCAGGCGAATGGAAGGTCAGCGGGCAGTGACGACGAGGATAGAGCGAGTTAGTCATTTGGGCACAGTGACATTGATGCGAAAGCTGACGATTTTATGATTTTATCAACAAATTCAAGCGGCAACTCGGGTTGCAAAGACTCGACTCTCTTTTGCGCTGCAATGAAATGTGTTAGAATTTGCAATAGACTTATTAACCCATACATGAAAAAAAATTAGATCACATATAAATTTAAATGAAATAACATCTTAAAACTAATTGATGATACGTGGAGTAATTCGTTAAGTTTATAAGTTATTCTTCTTTTTTCTTTTTTTTTTTAATGTGGGACAAATTTTTATTTTATATTTTAACACCCTTCTTATGTATGAGTTAATTTAAACTTTAACATATGACATAATCTATTATTTTTTTTAAGGTGTTAATGATTAACATAAAAATAATCTACTTTGATATTATGTTAAAATTTACAATAAACTTATAGGCTCATATAAGAAAGAAAATTAAACCACATATAAATTTAAGTAAAGTTTCATCTTAAAATTAATCGGTAATAAGTAGAATAATTCAATAAGTTTATTCGTTAGTCTTTTTTTCTCGGGACAAGTTACTACTTTATATTTCAACAAAATGTTTCTCGGAAAACAGAAAGCATGAAAAATGAACAAAACATACAAACAAAATTAAACCCATTTCACATATCCAGTTCTGTATTGTTTTACACGATTAACTTCATGTCTAGTGCTGTAACGTTTGACCGGCGGCATTTAAACTATAGTTAAAGGAGAGTAAAAGCTTTGACTCAGGCAGCAAAAACTATAATTACAATCGTGCACACGATAAGATTATTAACACACAAGCAAAACCCCAAGGAAGATTATGGTTGACGAAGAAGGGTGATGGCAAATGAAATGGTGCACGCCATAAGACCGATCAAAGCCAAGAAGCCATATTTCCTGTGAAACAAACCGGTAAAAGAAAGGTATCGAAGAATATCTATTCAATTAAAGAGAGTTGAGTGTGTGATGTAGATACCCAATTTTAAGGCGATTTTGGGGGTCGCCACTAGCATAGCCGGTGAAGTAGAAATAACGAGTGATAACATAAAGAGATCCAAGAACAGCGCTCACACATGGATGCCTCATCCCTCCCAGTATCATCATCACAAAGAATATCGGCATCAGCTCCAGCGAGTTTTGGTGACCTCTCTAATCAAATCATTTTGATTTCATGTTCCCATCCAAAATTGAATTAATTTAACCAACCAGAAATTTAGTTACCTGAACACAGTTGAAGAGCTTGGCTTCTTTGTTCTCGGATTCAACAGCGTAGAGACTGGGATAAGCAACTTTGTACTTCTTTCGGGCTTTCCCGACTTGGGCAGCCATCCAAAAATTTAGAAAGGTATAGGTAACCAGAACAAGAACTACATACCCATAATCCCTACCCAATATTATTCCTCCTCCTCCACCCATCTATCTTCTCTTCTTCAGTTATCTCCGACTCCTTGTTTGCACCGGTACTGTTCGTGATCGTGTCTCCTATCCCAAGCGCTCTTGTTTAAGCCTAATTGTACCGTAAGCGACTCTTATAGTCCACTCTTAGTTACTCGCCGCCCAATGTTTTACGAGGAAAAATATTTAACAAAGGCGCCGGCTTTTATAGGTAAACAGTAAATAAAACACATTAAAACGACACTCCCTGTGTCGTAATTAGAAGTATATCTTGTACTCCTTCCTATTCAAAATGAGAGTCGTTTTAGAAAGATACATAATTATCAAAAAAGCTAATGAAATGTTTGATATACCTTATTAATTGTATATTGAACTGTCTTGAAAATGTAATATGTGTTATTAAGATGTGAGAGAAATTAAAAGGTAATTTTGAAAATAAAATTATAAACATATATAAAAAAATCATAAATGATACTTATTTTTAATAATTAAAATTTTCCTAAAGTGATTTTTATTTTAAATAGGATAGAGTATATCGCAATCGTTTATTTCGTCAGGTTTTGTAAAGTCAGAAAGTAGCGCCATTGTCAGTTAAAGTAACCTAGAGGTAACGACGGTGTAATTGCTCAATTAAGAGCACATGATATTGTATCAATCAACTACACCAATGTCTACAATTACCAATTAGTTAGGCGGCGTATACACAGAAACACCGATTATTCCTGAAATAACTTGACGCTTAAACAAATAAGCTTCAACCCTGTAAATAGCATGGTAAATTATCCTCAAGTGAGCATTTGATTCTAGGAAAAATTCTCGTATTGACAAGTCAAAATATATGAGATATTAAAGTTTTCAATTTATTTATAAAAATAATTGATGACTAATTTAATATGAAAATAAATATTTCTTTTTTAATCGTATTTGAATACTCAATAAAAATTAAAAATAGTTCTGAGTGAAGTTGCATCATGATGTAAATAAGAATAATAAGGAGCTGGGCCGCACTCAAGATTCTTAAATTTTTTTTCTAAAATCTAAACTCGACTCAATTCTTGATTAGATTTGAGAAGTTCGATTTAAGTTCGAGTTCAATCAGATTAAGAGCACCTTGAAGCCCAATCAGACTTAAGTAACTTGGAGTGAGCTTAGGCCCAATTAGGTTGAGTCAAGCCTAATTAGATCGAGTTAGATCTAAAGGCCAACACTTTTAAATAAATATTAAATTATCTAAAGCCGATTTAGGTTAGGTTAAGCCCAAAGGGCCAATCTGTGAAGCTTTATGCATCAATTAGTACTTCTTAATTCTCATATTGAAAGTGAAAAGACAAGGAGAAAAATTACTTTATAAATAGAATAATTGGGTCATTGACTCTTTCACGAATCTCCAAAGGGATTGGACTTTTGACCTTAACTTTACCTAATTAGGTTTTAAGCCCCTTATCCTAAATGTGTTTTTATTATTAAAAATATAGTTTTATTTAAAAATAATAACATTATTTTGTTATAGTTAGACTTTGGACCAAGCTAGGATGTGGAGCCTGAATAAAAGCCTAAAAATTTTAATAAATAAAAGTCTGAATCTGACCCAAAACTTAATAACCTTGAGCCAAGTCTGTTATTTGTTGATTTCAAATAAGGCCAAACTAGGTCCAATTGAATTAGGCTCGATTGTTTTACTAACTCTAAGCGTAACTACCCATTTTTTGTAGTTACTTAGTTATGGTAATGCGACTATTTTCTATTGTATAAAGCAATTACACTATAGTTGTCTTTGATAAAAAGAGAGGAAGGGAGAGAGTGTAAAGGACAAGGAGGCTTTAAAAAAAGGATTAAATAAGTTTAAACTTTCAATCCTAAAAGATACAAGCACAAATTTTATAAAGTAAAATTATAGGAGTAGTGTAACAACCCAGACCACCTGCCCACAGATATTGTCCGCTTTGGGTTGTCCCTCAGGCCACACTCCTCACGGTTTTGCTCTTCCCATCCTTGGAAAGACGCATGTTGTGGGGGAGAGGTATCGATACCCTTATAAGGCGTACTTCGTTCCCCTCTCTAACTGATGTGGAATCTCACAATCTCCATCCCCCTTAAGGCTCAGCCTAGCTGGCACAACGGTTCGGGTACCGGCTCTGATACCATTTGTAACAGCCTAGACTACCCGCCTACAGATATTGTGAGATCCCACATCGGTTGGAGAGGGAAACGAAGTACGCCTTATAAGGGTATGGATACTTCTCCCCCACAAGACGCGTCTTTCCAAGGGTGGGAAGAGCAAAACCATGAGGGGTTTAGCCCGAGGGCAATCCAAAGCGGATAATATTTGTGGGCGGGTGGTCTGGGCTGTCATAAGTAAAGAAAGTAAATGTAAAATTTTATTAAAATACAAACTTAAGTGGTATCATTGAATAAATACATAAGTGTCTTTAGCTAGAGTCATAAATACTAGACTTATAAAAAAGGATTAAACAAGTTTAAACTTTTAATCCAGAAAGGCATAAGCACAAATTTTATAATGTAAAATTATGGGAGTAAAGAAAGTAGAAGTAAAGTTTTACTAAAATACAAACTTAAGTGGTATCATTGAATACATATATGAATGCCTTTAGCTAGAGTCATAAAATTATTTAGTTTATCTATCTAATCTTTATATAAGAAGTTATACTCTTAAGGTACACTTTTCTCATAGTTATAATTGCTCACTTGAGTATAAGAGTGTCTCTTTGAGAGAAAATTATAGTATTTTCTAGTGCTTTTAATTATGTCTAACTGCTAATTGTAATAATAAGAAATAAGAGGTTTTCTTAAATACATTGTTAAGCTCCATCTATGAAGACCAAACTTACTAATTGCTTTTACAAAAAGTGAGCAATTCATCAACTTGTGAAAATGGATCTTAAATAAGGTAATTCGTTATATAATCTCACTAGGATATCTTAGCAATTGAATCAATCATATTGATCACTTAAGAGGGAGGGGGGTAAATTAAGTGTTTAGAAAAATAACAGCCCACAAATTTTTGCAAGTATTATGTATACCTATTTGATATAAGACTAAATTTAGCAAAGGGTATGAATTGCTCTCTATCTTTTAGGTCTAGGTTATTGGTATCACATTATACTTTAACATTTTCAAAATGGTACTACTGACAACCTTAATCCTAATATAATTAAGTTTTTGACAATTTTAAGTATACGTGTCATCAATTTACCCTATATGAGGTTATAACTAGGCAATTTGTGTAACATCCCACTTCTGTAGAACGGGTGCTAGTGTACATGCCTTTATGGCTGTCCTAGATTAATTGGTACCGGAAAACTGATTACTGAACGGA
>JANIJF010000007.1:7319260-7330334 GCA_024520955.1 Erythroxylum bequaertii
AAATTATTCATAATTTTTATTGATAAATAATTTTAATTTATTAAATATATAATCTTGAATTAAATTATTCATATTTTATTAATAATAAAATAATATATATTTAAATAATAGTAAATCAAATTATGAAAAAACAAAAATAAGAAACAAAAACTACTTTTTTTACGGTTTTTCATAATTTTTGAAAATCAAAAGAAACCAAAATTAAAAACAGAAACTAAAAACACATATAAACAAGTTTTTTTTATTGTATCTGAAAATAAAATTAAAAAATTAAAAATAAAAATAAAAATAAAAATGAAAACAACCACCTCCTAAATTTTTGTACCTGAAATGACATCATTTTAAATATTTATAGATGTAAAATGACGTCACTTTTTTTCAAAAAATAAGGTTAAAACAGGATATTAGTTATAGAAGATCTGAACCTGCAAAGACAAAAGACAAGCATTGGTAATAAATCTTCAAAATGATATGCCTGGCCCTGGCGTCTTGACGGTTTGATTGTTAAAAATTCCAATAAATCAGTTGCTTCAATCAATAATAAATCACCGTGGCACGTTTTCTCACAATCAACCCAGAATCATTCAACCCACCATATGAGATTACGCCTACACTTCCTTATTGCCTTAAGACAAAACAGCATGGGGTTACCAGTGAAACTGAAAAGGGAAGGAAATAACAAAAGAAATCGCATATGTTACGGCGTACACGTGCACTCAGTGGGTTCACTTCACACTCAGTCACTGCCTCTTTATCTCTCTCCCTCTTCGTCTCCCAGTTTCTTTTCTGTGTGCACGACTTACAATGTGAACCTACACTCACTAGCTAGAGCTAGCATTAACCTCTTCCCCACCCCCTCTCCCCTCTCTCTGTCTGCCACGCTACTAGTACTAGTTGCTATTTAGAGATCCTGACAGAAGCCCGCCACAATACTCACCCACATTACTATTACTCACAAAGACAAAGATCAATACAGAATAGAATGTTTTAGTTTCACCTTTCATGTATCTTTTACTTCTCTGTGCCACATGCTCTCTCACTCTAGAGCAGGACTACTAGGACTAGGAGTATTACAATTTAAAAGACAAGTACTGACTTGCTTGGACTTGCTTCTCTCTCTTAAAGCTGGTGCTCTCCTGGGAAGGGAATAAAAAACTTCGTTCCTTCCTTCTCTTTTCGGTTGTCTGTGTATTTGCTTTGTTATCTCCTCACAAAATGTGCGAAGAACCTTTGCCAACATCCCCTTCTGACAGAACTATTGAACAGGTTTATTATCGTTTTCTTCTTCTTAGTTTTACATTGCATACATGTCAAATTCATTTCCCACTTGACAACTGTTTCCATTAAGCAGAATATCAAAGAAGTTATGGAATTTGACTGGTTTACGCCGAGGAACAAGAGCTGGTTTATGGGTTGTTCCGTTGAGCATGCATTAATCATTCTTTGCTCTTGTGATCATTCAGTTTTTCTCCCAATGAGAGATGCTGTGGAGTAGACTAAAATCTCCTTTTTCTTTAACATTTTTTTGCTCAAGGACAAGTAAGAAACATGTTACATGTTTTGTGTTAATGTTCTTATCTGCCAAAGAGTGGGTGGCCTATTCAATTTAATAACCATTTCCATTGTGTACATGTGGGTGGCCTATTCAATTTAATAACCATTTCCATTGTGTACATCTGTTGTCCTTGATTCAACAAAGAATTTTCTGATACGAGACTTGTTTTTAATGACCTCTTTACACGCAAATGGGATCTTCTATTAGAATCTTACAAAGTCGTAGCTTTTTATTTGTTTTGCCAGTTAGCAATTCAATTCTGATAAGAATTCTTCATCCTGTTCTCGTTACTTCATTAGCTGATAGTTTGTTTTTGCTTTCTCTCCTTTTTCTAAATTAGCAAAGTGTTTAATGCCTCACGTGTCCTCACCTTAATCTTGTCTTTGATCATTTTTATGTATACTGATGTAAAGCCAGTAGATCATTATTTACATAAAACGGCATCAACTTTGTAATATCATCATAAGACGTGAAAATTTACAATAAAAATACCGGTGACCAGTTCTGTCATCTTTAATCTCTGTTATCTTTTATCGAATAACTTGTATTTGTTTCATTTTGGGATTTGAGAGCAGTGTAAATATATGAGACTGCTGAAACTTGTAGAAATTAAAATGCAGGCAATTTTGGCTATGAAGAAGGGTGCACATCTCTTGAAGTGTGGAAGACGGGGGAAACCAAAAGTGTGTCCTTTCAGGCTTTCAATGGTAGGTTAAATGAACACACATTTATGACTATCAATGCAATAATGATTACCTCTCTGTTCAGTAGCCAAGTGATGTTTTGAAGCTCAGTAGAAAGAAAAGCAAGCAATTTTCACAAATTCTTTGACCGTCAGATTCTGAAATTGACAAATCATTGTCTATGCAATATAAAACTGCCTTTTGGGAAACTGTTTAGTTTGGCAATTAAGACATGCTAGAGCTATTCCAGTGTAGAATTCAGATACGTCTCAAGTATTCTCGCAAGCACACTACAAGTCTGTTAACTGAATTGTTGTCTATTAGGCCAGCCTTCTCAAGTATTATCATTACTTTTGTTGACTCCCACATCTTTGTCGATAATTCATTTAACATTTGTAACTTGGTCCCCTTGGCATTTTGTTATAAATGATTTAAAAATCAGTTGTCCTTTGCATACTGGATTAGGAATTTAGGATTGTTAATATTTACTCTGATTTGATTACATCTTCACCATCTAAGTTTTCTGCTGCAATGGTGGATAACCCAAGTTTTGGTCCATATTTGTTAATTTCAGGATGAGAAGTATTTGATATGGTACTCAGGACATGATGAAAGACTATTAAGCTTGAGCTTGGTCACGAAAGTTATCACCGGACAGAGGACAGTATGTAATCATGGATACATTTGATATTGAATAAAATTGCTTAATCTGTATCTTATTATTGTTTCTATTCCTTTTGTTAATGATGAACTTCATAGGCTAATTTTCAAAGACAAATTCAGCCAGACAAGGAGCATCAGTCCCTTTCACTTATCTATGCTGGTGGCAAGGGCTCACTAGATTTGGTGAGCAATTGTTCTCACAAAAACAAGAAATATGTTAATGCATTTTGTGTATTATTTTCATCAGTTTTTGATTAAATTTTGTTTCATGTAGATATTCAAGGATAAAGTGCAGGCTAATTCTTGGCTTATAGGCTTAAGAGCCATACTATCCAGGTGCCAACATTCCATGCCTTTTACTGGACCAAGAAGCTGTGTAGGGGTGCAAAGTTGTGTCAACAGTCCTGCTGGTTATATTAGAAGAAAACATAACATGGGAATTTTGGAGGAAACCGTCCAATTTTCACAGGTTCTAATGCTACAGCTTTTGCAGTTTTTTGGAACGGATGGAAGTATACTTGCTTATGTGCTTTTTCTGAAAATGTATGTTTGTGGACAAATACGGTTACTGTAGTCAAATTGATTTTCATTTATGCACTTACTATTACTTTATGTATATGTCTCTTGACATCTATGAACCAACACCTAAGCTCCTCATTGTGCATTTCATTGCTATCTGATGAGGATCATGCAATGGTTGCAGACACTTGTTGAGTCTTTGGTGCAGTACCTTTTCTACATATATGTGACTTTGCTGTTACAGACATTGCAGAAATTATTGATTAACATTCTAATATCCATTATAATAATCTATTAATCTAGTCAGTTGTCATGTTGATTCTTTGTGATAACAGATTTAAATATAGTTTTCACATATTGGCACTCATGCAATTTCTTTGTACTTTTCTGTTTTCCTTCTTAAAGGTGCGCAGCTTATGTGCGAGTCCTACTCTGTCACATTCAGAAAGGTGTTTTTCTGATGGACTATCTGTTTCTTCTGACAGCTTTTGTTTGTCAGAATTAAGTCTTCCACTTGAGCAGAATTTGGCTGAATTTCTGATGAAAAATGCTCCTTGTGTTGAACCAAATCTGAAAAAATGTGGATCTAGTTATGCTTGCTCAGAATACCAAATGATTGCATCTCATCGGTTTACTTCCCCCGCTTATGGTTCATCACAAATAGAAAAGACTGACACCTTAAAGGATGTTCTGATCTGGGGAGAAGGTGTAGGGGCAGGAAATATTGGTTATGGAAACCACAAGGGGGTGCGAGTTGACGCATTATTGCCGCAGTTGTTGGAATCAACAGTTACGCTAGATATACAAAATATATCTTTAGGAGGGAAACATGCTGCCATAGTCACAAGACCAGGGGAAGTCTTCTGCTGGGGTGAGGGTGGGGGCAAACTTGGACACAAAGTTAACATGGATGTAACTCATCCCAAACTAGTCGAGTCCCTAGCTGGTAACCACGCCAAAGCTGTGGCTTGTGGTGAGTACCAAACATGTGCTATCACACATTCTGGTGAGTTATATACTTGGGTTGATGATAAATATGGTGCTAATTTGGTGGGTGATGTGGGAAGAAAAACACCATGGCTGCCACGTAAACTTTTTGGCCCTCTGGATGGTATCAGCATAGTAAACGTTGCTTGTGGAGAATGGCACACTGCAATAGTGACGTCCTCTGGGCAGTTGTTTACTTATGGAGATGGAACTTTTGGGGTTCTTGGGCATGGGAATCTTCAAAGTTATTGTCATCCTAAAGAAGTTGAATCTCTTAAAGGTTTATGGGTGAAATCTGTTGCATGCAGTTCGTGGCACACTGCTGCTATCGTGGATGTTATTATGGACCATGTCAAATACAATGCTGTTGGTGGGAAATTATATACATGGGGTGATGGCGATAAAGGGAGGCTGGGGCATCCAAACTCAGGGAAGAAGCTCCTACCAACACGTGTTGCTCAACTTGATGACCATAATTTTGTTAAAGTTTCTTGTGGAAGAATGTTGACGGTTGCTCTTACCAATACTGGTAAGGTTTATACAATGGGAAGTGCAGTCCACGGGCAGTTAGGTAATCCAAAGGCCAAGGACAAGTCAATAACTACAGTTGAAGGAAAGCATATAGAGGAGTTTGTTAAGGAAATATCGGCAGGAGCATATCATGTTGCGGCCTTGACAGCAGATGGAACTGTATATACATGGGGGAAGGGAGCAAATGGACAATTAGGATTAGGCAGCACTGAGGATAGAAACTCACCATCTTCTGTTGAAGCTCTACGAGATAGACAGGTTGTTAGTATCACTTGTGGATCAAATTTAACTGCAGCAATCTGTTTGCACAAATCTATCTCTGTCACTGATCAATCAACATGTAGTGGTTGTAGGATGCCATTTGGGTTTGCGAGGAAGAGACATAATTGCTACAATTGCGGTCTTTTGTTTTGCCATTATTGTAGTACTAAGAAGTCCGAAAATGCATCTTTAGCAACGAATAAAAAGAGACCTTCTCGTGTTTGTGATTCCTGTTTCAAGAATTTGCAGAAGACCACAAATTCACAAAGGATGCTACAGCTAGAAGGTCATGGTTCAGGGCAGCTTCTGTCCCCAAATAAATTTAAATATGATGACAAACAAGATAATGAAGAACCCATCAGTCCAGGAGGCCATATTCTATCAATGGTGCAACAATATAACCAAGAAATCCTACAAAGTAAAAAGAAGATCCTGAAAAATCAAGGAGAAAAAGAACATTTGGAAACTAACTTGTTTTCGGTCGGATTACCACGATGGGGGCAAGTCCCTTGCCCTGTTGTATTTAGATCATATTGTGACAACAGTTTAGTGCATCCAATGAGACCATTATGTAGTGTTTCCAGCAACTTGAACCTGGAGGAATGTGCGCCAGAATCAAACAAGATGCTACGCGAAGAAGTTAAGAAACTGAAAGCTGAGGTAGTCCCTTCATTGCATACAGCATTCAATATGGATCTGTTCATATCTCATGGTGTAGTGCTGTTTTCCATTTGCAGCTCATGTTTTGTTTCGACCTTATAAAAAGACACACTTAAATGCATTTAAACATACTCTATTAAGGAATTTCATGACTGCTAATCAGTCCAATAACAGGGGCACAGATGTAGTAATTACTTCCAGTTAATTTTGATTGGTGTCTGGTGACTAGGCATATAGTTGGTCAGGACATGATAAAACGAATGTCTAGCCTTGTCTTGCTGTTTTTAAATCGTCATTCACATATCATTCATTCAAGTGTGATTTCCAAGTCTTCATTCATTTTAATTTGATATACTTTTTTGACCCATCTACTTCGAACCATTTTGATTTGAGTAGGTTAAGAGCCTTGAACTGCAATGTGAAACTAGAAACCAGAAAATTCAAGAATGTCAACAAACAATAGAAAAAGCTTGGGCCATGGCTGGGGAGGAAGCTGCTAAGCGTAAAGCAGCTAATGAGATTATAAAGCTTTTAGCATCAAAGGTAATCTTTGTTTTCTTATTCTGATGAAGCAGCTTTGACTGTTTGAAGTCCGTTTGAATTTAAATTGTTAATTTTAGAAATATGAAATTAGAAGCTACAAGGAGATGCATCAATATTTGTTTTAACTTGTAAAACTATAAAATGCATCTTTCTTGGTGTCACTAGATATTGGCGAAGCTGAAACTGGGTATGATCAAGGCGGTAGGTTCGATTACGCCAACTCAGTCCATCAATTTGCATTTACTGGCATGTGGTCTCCATTATTTGGGATTAACTGTTTTCATGTAATTGTCATTTTTATTCGATCATGGTCTATAAGATGGTGTCTATTTCTTGATTTTCCCTTTTCTTTTCTTGTTTTTTTGGAATAGTATCGTAGACTCTGTAATTGTGTAGTGTTTTCTTTTTTCGATTCTTTTGGCTCATCAGAATAATGAACTAATGGAGTTCCAAACAATGCTTGATAAGGTCTCTGCTGGAAGAGAAGTGAGAGATGGATTATGCAGTAATTTTCCCAACCTCACAACTGCACATGACAGTAGTCCTGTGCTTGAGGGTGGGCATGCTGCATGTGCTTTGACTCAGTTGCCTCATGGAGCTAAAATTCCAAATGACAGACAAGCGGATAGTTTATCGAGCTCTCCAATCGTGTTCTCTAATAGGTTAAGGTCTATTACTGAAAACAGCAGGACGATGGGCAACTCAGATGCCCAAATAAAAGAGGACACTGGGACTAAAGCCTTAAAACTTGAATGGGTAGAGCAATATGAACCTGGTGTCTACGTTACACTTACAATTCCACCAGGCGGAACAATTGAGCTGAAGCGAGTCAGGTTTAGGTAATTTCTTATCACCAATACTACTTTTATAACATTACTGTTATTTGATAATGATTAGGAAAATTGCTAAAAAATTTCCAGTTACATTCTTGTGATGCATTCCTGCTCTTCCATTTATCCTTTGTTCTGTTCATTTAGCTCTCTCATACTTTTGGACTACGGTTTGCAGCCGGAAACGATTTTCAGATAAAAAAGCAACAGAATGGTGGGAGGAAAATCAAGTTATTGTGTGCCAGAAATATGGAATTGAAGGGTATTCAAACACAAACCAGAGCCAGACTTAATAGGGTGACATGAAAGATCCTACGATCATTGGGTTTTTAAGATAATCAAAGACAGTAAAAGTAAGCACTGTACAGTTTCAAACTTTAAACAGACGATAAGTGGAGTCATCGGATCCAGAACGGGAAATTATCATGTTCAGTTCAGGGCCTCAGTTTTTGTGTTTAACGTTTCAGTTGAAATCCTCTTGTATTGATTATTTCTAACAAGTGCCAGTATGTGCAAATTATATAGACATACCAATTGTTGGGACTTTGTAATGACCTCCATATTCATACTAAAAAGGAGCTGAAGTCTTAACTACGGCAGTTAAACATACCAAATTCATCTCCATCTTATTGATTCCCTTTTGTTTTAAGTGTTTTCCACAAAACTTGAAGCAAACCAACGTGATTCATTAAGCTAAAAAAAGAAAATGAATAAAAATAAGAAAAGAAAGATGCACAATGTTTTACAGCAAAATTGTTATCCTTTCTATTTGTAAATGAAGAAAGCTCTTTCTCAGTAAATGAAGCTTTTGTTAAAAGAGCTATTTCTAGACATTTAAAGATTTGTTGGGCAAACATGTAAGGATGTAGGCATAAAAGCTACTAAGCTACTAAGTAGTTGATATCACAAACCACTTTAGAGATTGTTTTAGTTGGTGGTATAGATAACTTACCACTTATCCACTTCTAAGTAAAAGAACAACGTGATAAATGAAGATAAGGTACATTACTTATGTTTGTTGCCATATCATCCCACTTTCTTCATGATTCAACCCATTAACTTGTCAAAGTCACCCTTTGATCTTCATCCTAAAGTAAAGGTCAACAAAGTTCCTAGCCAATGTAACAAAAAAAAAAAAGAAAAAGTTCCTAGCCAATATGCACATGATTCGACCAGTGCGCGCCCATGGTCTAGTCCGTTCGTCTATGGTCCGTCATTTGACCACAAAGTCATTCTTAGCCCTGCTAAGAGCTTCCAATGCCTCATGATCAGTTAAAGTTAGCTAAAACTTGAACCATGCTTGATCTCCATTGGCTAAGTCACCTTGGTTCCTTTGGCATGCCTTCATCATGTCTAATCTTTGCTAGAGATTGGTCAAGGCTTACCAATAACTAGCAAAATGGTCCTTTATATGTTAAGGGGATAAAAAACCACCTCACTAGATGGATATGATGTTCTCGTTAAAACAAATTGAAGGTAATTGGTTACCTAATCCTTGAATTGCCACAAAGTTGTGTCCTCGTAAGTAGCTTCTGAGATTGGTTTGTTCTACCACTAAATCAAGAATTTTGTTCTCTTATTCTTCTAGTATTGCCCTATTATTTGATGATCCAAAATCTTTTCAATTTGGTTATCAAATTTTTTTTCTTACAATCGATGGAGCCTTTTTTACTTGACTCTTACTTGAATCTATAAAATCTTTATGATATAGTTTAATGACACTAACATGAAAATTTAGATGTATTTTTAACAGTTTAGGTAAATTAAGTCAATATGCCATTTTGCTAATCTTTCTAACGATTTCAAACGGCACATCAAACTTTAGTACTAAGCCTCAGTGCAATTGTTTACCACTAATTTTCTTCCAAATATAAGAAGTAAGTTTAAACAGTACCTTATCCCTAATTTCAAATTCAAATGGAATTATTAGTTGGTCCACATGCTTCTTCATCCTTTTAGAAGCTTTTCGAAGAATGTCCCTAGCTTTGTTCAACAATTCCTATTTCTCCATCTCAAACTGATAAACAACTGGGCATTTTTCTCCCAACTTTGTTATGTTATCTCGAATGGAGTAAGGGTTGTTGTCCCAAAATAATCTCAAAGGGATAATTCTCTGTAACTGAGGATTTATGTAATTTATAACAAAATTGTGTAATGGCAATTAAACTTAACCAATTCCATTAACTTACATTTACATAATGTCGCAAGTATTCCTCTAATAAGCCATTGATCCTCTCCATTTGGCCATTCATTTGAAGATAGTTTGTAGTTTAAAAGTTCAAGTCACACCCCATCATATTAAAAAGGGACATCCAAAATCAACTAGTAAATCCAACATCTTGTTCACTTACAATATTCTTCAAAACTCTAAAGTGCTTCACCATATTCTTATAGAAAAGTTGTGTAACAACATTTTAGGGATATGAAGTTGAAGTTAACATAAAGACTGCATACTTAGAGAACTTATCAACTATCACTATGATTGAAGCCATGTCATTCACTTTTGGATATCTGCCAATGAAGTCAATCAAGATCAACATCTATAGTCTTTCTTGAATAAGCGACGACTGTAAGAATTATGCCTCCTCATTTCTTTCTTTTTAGCTTATCTAATCAACAAACAAGGTAAAAAAATCTTATCACATGGCTTTTTTATGGACAACTTCTTTTAGACTTGGAAAAAAATTATTAGTAATATTGTCCATATGAGTGACGAGCCTGATTCCCATCAAGTAAACTTGCCAAGCTTCAAGGCAATGCACTACTGCTAACATCTCCTTCTTATTGGTCAAGTATCGATGTTTGGCATTATTGAACTTGCAACTTTCGAAAGCAACAAGATGGCCTTATTACACTAAGACTCCACCAATGGCTTTATTTGACATATGTGTGCACCTCAAAGGGGAGATTGAAATTAGGCAGTTTTAACACAGTTTTGATTAAAATGGTAACTTTCAACTTCTTAAAGGCTTCTTAGTATGCCTCCTATAAGCACCACTTTTGCTTCTTTTTGAACAAATCAGCCAAGGGCATTACTTTCTTGGAGCATCTGAAATTGAAGAGGCAATATTAATTTACCAAGCCAAGAAATCTCCAATGTTCTTTCACCGATTTTGGAACTTGTCAATCAATATTTGCTGGTACCTTCTTACGATCCATCCATACTTGACCTTTGCTCACTGAGTGTCCCAAAAATTTGAACTTTGATTGGGCAAACTCACACTTTTCCATCTTAATAAAAAATTTATATTGTTGCGACTTCTTGAACACTTTCCTCAAGTGTTGTATATTTTTCACTAGGTTAGTGCTATAAACCACCATAAAGTCATCCAACAAGTCATATAATTCATTATTTTGGAAAAATGTTATAGAGACATTTGTCAAATCAAATGGCATGACAAGAAAAAGTGATCCATATTTAGTTATGCAAGTCATCTCCTGCTCATCACCCTCGATAATATACACTTTTCAATGACCACTTTGCTAGCCTAACTTCATAATAAGTATAATTTTTGGGCTAACTTTGAATATAAATCTCTTTAATGTGTTGAAATTTTTATTTAAAATTAATGGACTTGTTTCTTAATTATTATCAGGTGATTTTGAACACTTGAGAGTTGAATTTGAATCAAAAGGATGCAAGAAAAGCAAAGGTATTTTGAATTTCTAGCTGGTTAAAAAGTTTTTGACTAAACGTGGACACATGCAAAGGAAAAGTTTATCATCGGAGTCTGATTTGAAAGAAGATTCGATAGATCTGGGATTCTAGTTATTTCAGGAATTAAGTTGTTTTCCTTATGTGGGGATCTGCTACTTGATTTCTGGGGGGGGGGGGGGGAGGG